>JBBPTG010000258.1:0-32909 GCA_038093975.1 Chalciporus piperatus | reverse complement strand
AAAAAAAAAAAAAAATCTGGTCAAGGTTCATCAGCTTGATATCAGGAATGATTGGAGGCTCATTCACTGTCCAATCAGGCTTGAGCAACTTTATCATCGCCTCAACCCTATTCTTCTTCTTCTTCCTAGTAATGACCGGCAAGCCTTCCAAAGACCCTTCATCTTCGCTCCCTTCTTCGGCTGGCCTGTCGTTCACCCCAAAAGCTGTGTTGGCCCATTTGTTCCATTTAGGGCGAATGCTGTCCCAATGTTCAACCAGCGGGCCATTGTCCAACTCGTCGTTGTAATCGAAGCTGAATTGTATGGTTAGCTTGAGATCGACAGCGGCCGATGAAGCTAACTGATTGAGAAATAAGGACATCGTCGTCTTTGTCCTTCCATGCACTCATGACCATCATCCGCGCTCCACAGTTCTTCCACATATTCTTAGCAAACGCAAGGACCATGTTTGGAGCTTTCTTCGACGCATTGCTGATTACATAGCCATAGAGCTCAATACCAGCCGATCAATCAGACAGTCAGAGGACCTACTCAGCTTGAACTTCGGCCGACGGCTTGTCTGCATTCCATTCTTCGACCTCAGCCTCTAGTTGCTCTCTGTCGTCCTTGGAAAGTGATTCCAGGAATTTAGTGATGCCAGCCTGCCAATGCTTGATCATCCCCTGGGACCCCCGCTTCTCCTGAAACTTGTATTCGATGATTGCCATCACCTCTTCTTTGTTCCTTTGGGATACAATTTTGCGGGCCGTCCAGCGCTGACTATACTTTGGCTTGTCCTCGGCTCGTTTGCGAGACTTGCTGTACAACCATAATGTGTATTGCTAGTGTATTATTGCAATCAGCATCTAAGGGCTTAAAACACTGGATTCACTCACATTTTTGCGGTATTTGAAAGCCTCAAGTCCAAGCCCCTTGACAGACTCGAGCTCAGCTAACCTGCCCCACATATTCTTCATGATCGACGCCTTCTTGGCCTTCCCTGAATTTTTCCAAGGCGTGATGAACTCCGCCATAATAGCCAACTCTTCCTCTGAAAATTCCGTCAGCCGCTTCTTCGGCTGGTTCGGCCCATCTTCTGCTTGCTCAACATTCTCCTCGTTAGGGTTCTCTTCCTCGGATTTATCCTCTGCCAACGAATCTATGTTACCATCACCTGGGTGGTCTATATCACCCGGTTCCTCAGAGGCATGATTGCTGGAGGGAAGGTCCTGTTTATCATAGGAACGTTCAGCTGTCGTTTGGGTGGCAGACTTCATGACCATCTTTCTGTTGCTTCAGGTGCAAGAGAAACAAATCCTGGTGTCAGTGCAGTCAGGAACCTTGATTGCTGGTCATTGGCTCCTTCGGTCTGATAGGTCCCAATGATGTTGGCTCTGGGTCAATTTATCAGACATCTAAATTAGGCCCGAGGACGTCGGGTGTGAAGCTGTCAATCAGACGCTTGTCACCTTTCAGCCATGTCTGCATCTTACATCGTCCTGATGACATCAGATAAGAAGCTGTCAAGATATCGGCTAATGCATCCAATGTCAAGCGGCTGTTGTTCGGAGGAAGGATCTGATGGCTCTGACGTACAAATGCTTCCGCGAGTGATCAAAGGCTCCGGCCCGTTCATCTTGTCACCTATGCCCCTGGGTGGCCTGAAATATGCTAACCTGCCAATGAGGCAAACATTATCGCCAAGTATTCGATTGTACAATGGTCAAGCCCAAGATCGAGAAGGCCACACCATGGACCCCAGTGCAAGAGGTCAATTTTCTCAAGAAGGGATCAAAGATCAAGATGGTCAAGCTCACCCCGCCAAGCCACAAGAGCAAAAAACACAAGGCTGCTATCCCTCAATCATCACCTCAGATGCCGAGACTGGAAACGCCACTGGATCGTGGCCTCACACCAAGCACTGCTGATCGGATGTATGACACAGCTGATGGAGAGTATGTTCTGCCTTCTTTGAAACTACCTAAACCCAAGGTATGCTCGGCTGTGTGGGTGCCCAGATTTAATGACTGAGCGTATTTGAATAAGACCCAAAACGATTATTTGAGGGAGTCCCTGGACATGAAAGATGAATACCTCACTGCTTGGCTGGATATGGAGGCGCCTTCTGAGAGAATTTGCAAAATCTGTCAGGGAGGCAGAGTGTATAAGTACCAGGACTGTTTTATGCAACCGGTCTTCTGTACAGGTTGCTGCAGAAAGCAACACGAACAACACCCTCTTCATAGGGTGTTACAATAGACCGGAGATTGTTTTGAGGAATCCACACTCCATCAGATATGTCGTTTGAAGCACTGACAAATCGGTCAATGACAGACTATTCACACAGACAGGGTTGGAACTCCATCTGGGACATTTAGGAAGTCCCTGTCCCCATACTGCCCCTCTACCTCCAGTCACCTTGGAGGACAAGGCTTGGGAGGATGATGATGTTGCCCATCGGCCGGCTCATTTACAGCCTCCGGCCGAGCCAGGCTTTCTCCTGGTCATAGATATATCTGGGGTACACTATGTGAACATGAGATTTTGCAACTGTCCAGAGGCCGATGCAGCTCATAAACAGCTCTTTCTGGCTCAGCTTTTACCTTCCACCATCAAAGAGCCGAGCACTGTATTTACCTTTTGGCTGCTCGACGACTTCATCCGAGACAATCTAGAATGTGGCACCTCTGCTTCAAACTACTTTAGCAAGATTCGGCGGATAACATCCAATGCATTTCCTCATTTGGTGCCTGTGGGTGGCTTCATTGCTCAGCCGAAGCCCAGCCGAAGCCGAGCTAATGGTGATAACAGAACCGATATCGAGAGCTCATCTGTGCCGCTTGACTGTGGAGGCTGTTAAAGCTGCTCAAGTGGAATGGATATGGGCATACCAAGGGGTCTCCTGGATTGGGTGCTCGGGCTTTGTTCTGTCCGGCATGCCCTCAGCCAGGGATCAACATGGACATTAATTGTGTTGGGGGAGTGGCTCCGTGAGTGTATTAGCAACCTTGACCGATGCACTAGCATTTCATGATCCTAAAGGTGGATGATCACCCGAATCATCTTAGCTCTAGCCCTCGACTTGTCTGCCTTGTGTCCCACCTCGTGGACCCTCCAGTGACTCTCATGTCCCACCTCATGGACCCACCAGTGACTCACACACCTCGTGTCCCGCCTTGTGTCCCACCTCGTGGGCCTTTCTCTGACTTGTTCACCTCGTGTTCTCCGGACCTATCTCATATCCGGTCAGCATTTCCTTTCTCTTTGTCATTCCTTTGTCATTCTGTCTTATGCCTCCGTCCCATCATCGGATGTTCGTCATGTACCCTTAGTCTTCCCTTTTCCTTCTGGTTGCTTAGTCATTACCTTTGGGATCATACTTAAGTCCCAGGTTCTCGCGCTATGACACTCTAACCTTGGTCTGCCCGGTCACCCAGCCTAGTGTCCAAGCGCTCTATGCAATCCATTCCTTGTTGCTAGATCTTGCCTAGGATCCCTGAGTCGTCGCTCTTCTCTTGAGTGAGCGCTTGAGTCTTGTCTGGACGTCCCAGCAAGCTCTCTCCTTGTTCCAACCAGGTCTACGTTTGGGCCTACCGGCACACACATAACAATATCCATAGGTTTCCCGGCCTGTTTCAATGCTTCTAATTTCCGTAGACTTTCATGAGCGAGGACATCTATCTATTTCCAGTGGAAATAATCTTTAAGAAGTTTTGAGAAGATCTCCCAGTTTGGCCATGCCCGCATTCCCATGGGTGCACAGTCTGGTTCCGGTGCTTCTTCGCCTTCTACTTCTGGTGGTGGTAGTGCTGGTAATAACTCGGTCTGAGGCCAGAGTTCAATCGTGATTTGAGCATAACTAGCTGCTTCTCCCGCCAGGCGTGAGAGAACTGCCAGTGCTCGAACTTTGTTATTTTTCCATGTATGTACTGATTGCCCGGCGTTAACCTGCGCCCACTAAAAGCAGAACTTGGTACGGTCACCGTCCCATTTCCCAGGGTCAGTGAGCTTCTTTGCCACGGAATCTGAATTGTCTGAAATTCACGCTTTAAGAGCAGCGGTAAGGGTAGCGATGGGATCAACGGGATCTGCCATTGGTGATTTAGGATGGGGAGTAGGTGGTGGTATGCATGGGAAAGAGGAACAGCAGCTTTCGGATGATGCATTGAAATGACGTGGGGAAGATCGATATCCTTGATTTTCTGGTTCTTGATCGTAAAACTTGGCTGACATATATCCTTACTGAACCCTATCTTCCAAAGGTTCTCTGGGGATGACAGACACGAGGACAGAGGAAGTATTTTTTCAAGCAGAGGTAGTACCTGCGACGCTTAAGGGAATCTTGACAGACCTTCTGAGGAGTTTTCTCAAGATCTGATTTGATTTTGCACATGCACTACTCTCGAACTTCTATTTTTCGAGCAGCAGCAAAGAGCTATCGTAATACAATATATTTATTTTTTGTCTTCTATTTTGTACCTCGGCGGTGCTGCCGGTGTACATTTCCTATGTATGACTCAGCCAAGGGGGCGGCGACGCGCTTTTCCCTTGTCGTCCTTCACAATTGGGCATGACCCCAACACGGTCTTCAAATCAAAAACTAATATATGGAGGATAACAGAAACGGGGCACTAAAGGCTGGCCCAAATAGAATTGAAATTGCCAGAAGGCGAATATGTGACGTTAACGGGTGATCACGCGAACCCGAGTTGTGTCTACAGTCAGAGGGCTAGTGCGTGAGCGGACCCCAAGACGTCTCGAACGACCAAAAGCCCCTAGTGCACTATGGGGTGAAGTAACTTTATCCTTATTGACGGTGGACGACCATATAAACAATAGTGGATGGAGTTGTTGTCTCCCACGTGTCACGTACACGAACGATGCTTATGGATCTACTCTTTAGCCCTAGAGTCCAGGCGGTGTTTTCAAGTCTAATCCAAGTGTTATGAACAAGTCACAACACAGCGGGGACTTAGGCAACACTAGACCTAGTGAAGGATATGCTGAGTACTAAAACTTAATTGTGGTGAAGCAACAAATGGATTAGACTGGGGTCTGTGATAAGTACAGGGCTACTTATATACTATTGAGAAGTGCGCACAGACCAATAGCCGAATAAGGAAATCACAAAGGAAAAGATAGATAAGGTAAATGGTATGATGATAAGAAAAGGTACCAGGCACAGACTAGGGTCTAGGCCATAACATCATTGCTGACTCATCTGAGTCTGGACCTTTGTCACGTGACCTGATTATGTAATAGATTATGTAATGCTACAGGGACTACCAGAGTGGATCAAGATGAATCCAGCTTGACCCCTAACTTGTAGACAAAGTCCAGTGTTCGAATACCATTGTAGGCCAAAGTTTGAAAAGTTTTTAAATACTATAACAAAGAGAAAGGAAATGCTGACTGGATATGAGATAGGTCCGGTGAACACGAGGCGAACGAGTCAGAGAAAGGTCCACGAGGCGGGACATGAGGCGAGTGAGTCACAGAAAGGATCACGAGGTGGGACACGAGGCAGATGAATCGAGGGCTAGAGCTGAGATTGAAGATCTGAGTGCAGATAAGGGATTGATAGAGTAGATCAAGTGTCTAGGTGATTGAGGAAGGACTCGGGGAGAGACGGAGACAAGGAAAAAAGGATAGGGGCAGGTAGTGATCATAACAGTACTCAGCTTATTCCTTCGCAAGGTCTGGTAGACCTTAGTCCCTGCTGTGTGATTAACTATGTCATAACATGAGGAGGTGGCACGGAAGTTCCACATGGTCATGTGATTTTCTTATGCATGGATTTTTGTCAAGTCCAAACATTAGGAAAATAGCACTACACTTTATTAGAAATATCTACACTAGATACTACCCTTTTCATACACTTGTATACACTTTTTTGTTCACTTTCAATAGATTGCCTCTACATGCTTTCCTACACTTTGTACCACAATTTTAGTACGCTTTTTTGTACACTTTAGCTACACTCTATTACTACACACTTTTCACACTATTGACTACACTTTTAGTATTTTTTTTGCTACACTTTGCTACACTCAATCACTACACATTTTCCCACACTTTTTTGCTACACTTTGCTTGGTGTTTAAAATTCTGGTCCAGTCCAGTTTTTGACTAGTTTTTGAGGCAACCGAACCACGACCGGTCTTTTTAATTCTGGGATATTGGACAACCAGACTGAAACTGACGGCAACCAGTATCTGAAAATCTAGGCAACCAAACTGGTTGCAACCGATTGCAACTGATTTTCATCAAAAACACATAAAGGCGCAAATCTGAGTTGGGTAACATTGTGTGAAATGGCAATAGTTGATAAATCCATCCACTCGTGTCCTTCCGGTCATGGGAAGGAAAATAGAGAGGGGGGGTGAAGAACACCTGCCGGTGTTGGGTTGTGTCCAGTGGGGCTGTCCAAATCAAGTGCCTGGGAGAACCGGGCCGAACGCATCAGGAAAACCCTCCCCTGGATAATTGTATAGAATAGTAGATATTTCCAAAGTAATTCTCACAAATACCAACTATTATTGACATTTCTTCATATTTCTAATATTTCTTCCAATTTTATCAACATAAGTAGCCCCCCCTTGTTATTCTCTGGATTTTCTGAAAAATCTTGATATTTCCATACAATTATCTTCAGAAAGACATTGTAATTAGCAGATATAATGTCATAATAGTGTTCATATTAGCAGACTATATTCTGATAATACTGGCCATTCACTACTATTAAATCACACATAATCATGATGGTTGAAAATGAATTTATTGATCACTATCTACTACAGATCATGTACTACATCTACCAACTGCTATCAAGCAAGGTACAGCTGTTGAGGTGATGAGAGAGGGAGCAGAGATGGTGGGGGAATGAGCTTACTTGTGGTGCTGGACAAACCCAGGGAGCAAGGTACAGCTGTTGATGGTGATGAGAGAGGAATCAGAGATGATGGGGGGGATGAGGTTACCTACAAGGTGCCCCAAGGCATGCACGAGCCAGCCAGTGAGGCTCGTGAAAAGGTGTTGGTGAGGAGGTGGCATGAGGTGGTGGCGAGCTCGAACGACCGACCGGCTGTGTTCAAGGTGAGTGGATGTGATGGGGGTGAGTGGGAACTTACCTTGTGAGGCCGACGGGGCTGTTGAGCCCTCGCCGGCCGTGTTTTGATGTCGAGTGTCGAGGTTGAGGTGGGAGATGATGGTGGGGCATACTATACGAGGTGAGAGGTGGTGGGTTGAGGAAAAACGAACCTTGTCATGCCGGCGGGGCTGTTGAGCCCACGCCGGCCGTATTGTTCGAGTTCGAGTGGGAGGTGGTGGTGGTGGTGGGGTGAGTAGAAACTCACCTGTGACAGCCGGCGGGGCTGTTGAGCCCTCGCCGGCTGTTTTTTCGTGTCGAAGTTGGGTGGTTGAAGGTGGTGGGGCAAGCTTTGAGCCCGTGCGGCTATGCTTGAGGTGAGTAGTGGTGGTGGTGGTGAGCGAGAACTCACCTGGTGAAGCCGGCGGGGCTGTTGAGCCCTCGCCGGCTGCGTTTTCGTGCTGTGTTGAGGTGGGTTGTGGGGTAGTGGTAGTTGTAGTGGTCAGGACTCGAAAATGCTGACGCGGCAAGTTCAACACGGTCACGTGACCTTCCCGTGCGGATTTTTGACAAGTCCAACCATTAGGGAAATTAAGCTACACTTATCTACGCTTTTTTGTACACTCAATCACAACACTTTCACACTTTTAACTACACTTTTGGTACGCTTTTTTGTACACTTAGTTCCAGTCAAACCTAGTTACTTTGCTACACTCTTGACTACCCTTAGTACGCTTTTTTGTACACTTTTCCTACACTCAATCCTAATATACTTTGGTACACTTTTGATTACTGATTTAGTACGCTTTTTTGCTACAGTTTAGCTACACTCCATCTAGCTACACTTTCCTACACATTTGACTACAGTTTTACTACAGTTTAGCTACACTCTATCCTAATAGACTTTCCCACACTATTGACTACATATTCACTACGCTTTTTTGTACACTTTAGCTACACTCTAATCTAATAGACTTTCCCACACTTGTAACTACACATTTACTACGCTTTTTGTACACTTTAGCTACACTCTAACCTAATAGACTTTCCCACACTATTGACTACACTTTTAGTACGCTTTTTTGCTACACTCTATTACTACACATTTTCCCACATGTGTAACTACACTTTTAGTACACTTTTTTGTACACTTTAGTTACACTCCATCACTACACATTTTCCCACACCATTGACTACACTTTTAGTACACTTTTTTCTACACTTTGCTACACTTTTCACTACACTTACTACACTTTTGCTACACTCAGTTTTCCACCCTTTGGACTACTTATACCTTCAGAAAAGTTGAGTATAATTATCATGAATTATATGAAATATCATGAAATACCTGATAATATACTCTCAAGGGTGGTCAGCCACTTGTAACTGACACAAAATTTCCTGATAATATGAGAAATTACATGATATTTTCGAAAAAAACACAGTTTTTCAGTAATTTTCTACTATTCTATACAATTATCTAGGGGAGGGTTTTCCTGATGCGGATGAACAGCCAGAGCGATCGAGGTCCGGGTGGCAACAAGACCACCCAGAACCCACCAGGACGAAGGACGCGGCGAGGAGACGCAACCCAAAACACCGGACGAGGATGGGCAACTTGAAACACAATGATATCACCAGGCAGCGATGAAAAGGCGAGGAACAGGCGTACAAATTGAAGCAAGAATACAGAAACACATCACCGGCGAGACCCGACAACAGTCTGCGACGGGAAACTCACGACGCGGTTCCCCAGAAGCACAGCGCACGAAGGGGCAATGTCCTCAATGAAACACCAGTAACGCAGGAACATGTCGGAATGCCATCGACCCAGAAGCTGAATGACCTGAGGTGGAACCCCACGTAGGAGCAGTTCTGTAGTACCCCTGATGCAAAAACAGTGGCCAGAGATTGCCGGAAAACTGAAACGCGACCACAGGGAGTTACACACAGTGAGGAACTTGCGACACATCAGGTAGTGTTTCAAAGTCCAGTTGCAGGACCGCAAAAGACCGGCAACCGAACCGAACCCACATCGGTTGCAACCGGACTGTGGTTGCCAGTTGCCAGATTTTCTGGTATGTATCGGTCCAGTTGCCATGAAAATCTGAAAAATAAAAGACTGGTCCAAGACTGGTTGCAACTGGTTGCATCACGGACCGGTTGTAGGTAGTCATCTGACCCATTTTCACGCTGATGCGCTCCTGGCGCATCTGTGCATACCATGTATTTCTACATTTTCTGATGTTTTTCCTCGTTTTAAAATGTTTTAATAATTATTTTTTGTTGTTTTCCCACGCAGATGCGCCCTGGGTGCATCTGCGCGTTTTTGACAATATTAAAAACATTGTTTTTCCAGCTGAAAATCTCATATATTTACAACTAAGATCAAAATATGTATAGTAGATGGGGCTTTTAAGACAACCGGTTGCAACCGGTTCGGTTGCCCTTTGATGCCAACATTGTTGTAACCCCATCGTACATCGAACTTGGTAAAGACTTTGGCGTCTTTCAGTTTGTCAACGAGATCTCCGATGAGAGGAAGTGGGTATGCAACACGGGTAGTATGTTCATTGAGATACCGATAGTCTTGGCAGGGGCGGAGTTTTCCGTCCTTCTTTTTGACGAAGAAGAAGGGGGATGCTTGGGGGGAATTGGAAGGACATATCTTTCCTGTACGAAGGTTTTCTTCAAGGAAATCTTCCGTGGCTTTCTGTTCATCTGGAGATAGCGGATAAAGTTTTCCGATCTTAGGGATGAAGGATTCCTTCAGGTTGATCTCGTGGTCGTAAACCCTAGATGGGGGAAGGTGACTGGCCGAGGGTTCGTTAAAAACCGAAGTGTATTTGACATATTCTTTTGGAAGGATAGGTTTAGGTTTGGCCAGTTCGGCCGCGATGGCGAGTTCTGTAGCTCGGGTAAGGCGAGCGACAACATGATTGGGGACAAAGCGTGAACCGCAATGAATAATGCGGTTGAGGGTATGGTTCTCGTAGGCACGGTTAAGGAAGAGTCCAGGTAGTCATAGAGTTGTTTATTGACTTCCGGGGTTACATAAGAGTGTCGAGGAGGAGGGGTAGGTCAAGTGAAGAGTTGGTCGTTGGCTTTACAGGCCGCAGCATGTATGGTATATAACCTTTTTGACTCGTCGATGGACTCTGATAATGAGAGGGTTCGTCGGCGCCAGTCGATGGTTGGGTTAGCTTTTTCAAGCCACGGGAGACCTAGGATGATGTTTTCGTTTCCGCAGTTCATGACGTGGAAGATTACTTCTGGTGCGATTCCTTCAATGTCGAGGAAGAGGGTGGTGGTGAAGAGTATCATTCCGCTTTTGTTTGCGGTCTGGTCGACGTTTCGGACTCGAATAGGGGTTTCGAGTCGGGTGGTTGGGATTCGATTTTTTCGTATAAAGCCCCAATCGATACAGGAGATGTCTGCGCCACTATCAATGAGGGCGTGGGTTTCAACGGCTTTCATTGTGTGCGAGGGAACGATAATCTGTATGGGAATTTGCATAGAGTGCTTTCGCGACTTTACAAGTACAGGTGCACACGTGACTGGGGAAGCTTGCGTCGGCAGAGCTTCCCGGCCTAAAAACCCTTAGTGACAAAGGCTACTTTACGAACAGTGGTTTCATCCTCATCATCATCTATCTCGATCAACGAGGGAATTTCTTCCTCAACCTTCTGAACCTTCTTCGGGGTTTTCTGGTTTGAGGAGAACTCTGGGCAGGCGTTGGACCGATGTCCAGCTTTCCTGCAACAGAAGCAGAGTCCTTTCTCCTGGCGGCGTTTCCGCTCTTCAGGAGTGAGTTTGAAGATACGGATGGCGTCGACGTCTATGGCATTGGGGTCCCTGGCAGGGGTGGAGTGATTGGTGGAGGAGAACGGACGGAATGGTTTGGCAGGGTTGCGATTGCGATTAGCGATCTCATTGGCGTGTTCCCATTGGGTCTGGAATTGGGTGGTGCGCTTGTACCAATCATCGATTGTGGTAGGGACGGTATCCATGCTGTTGACTTGTCACACAAGGGAGATGGGTATTCCTGCAGAGAAGTATCTGATTAGGACATTGTTATCGATAATGCCAGACAAGGCGACTTGGTTCTGGAAACTCGAAATGAATTCCGAGAGAGAGGGAGAATATTCTCCGTTTTTGAGAGGCTTCATTCGTTTGGTGGAAAGCCAGGCGACGGTGTTTCCTACGGTGTTGTGGTGTTTGGATGCGGTTTCGAAATCAGTAATAAATTGAGCCCAGGTTCCCATTGTGACAGTGGCACTGGTGATGGCCTTACGGCGGAAGGTGGCAGCCCAAGTGGCTGCTGATCCTTTGGACATGTAGGACAGCGCAAAGGCGATCTTCTTGGGATCTGTGTTGTACACATCACCATTGACGGTGAGATAGAATTGGATGGAATTCATCCAGGCAGTGCTTTTCTCGAAGGAGCCATCAAAGGCGTCTGGGGCTCCGATGCGGAGTTCAGTGGGTTTGGAGGAAGACATTGGGTTTACGAAGGTAGGAGGTGGAGGTACTTGATACGCTCCTGGTGCAAATGCAGGTGTGGGAAGGGAAGGAGTGGAGAAAGCTGGGGTTCGTGGGGGAGCAGGCGACACAGGGAACTGTGGGGCTCTTCAGGATATTGGGGTCGGTGACGGTGGTGTTGGTGACCTTGGGATGGTTACAGCTGAGGAAAATTCGTGGGAGAGGTAGAGGGTTTCTTCTTGTTCCTCTTGGGTGGTGATTGGTTCGTCGTAAAGATCAGAGGTGTCGTAGGGGTTAGAGGAATGTTCCTCTTCAGGTGAGCCCGAGTCAGAGGATTCGGGGTTCTGTGGATTAGCGGTCTCTCGTGGGGGGCCCCAGCGAGAGGTGTCGAGGCGAGGTCGTTGGGAAATGGTGGAGGTCTACAGCGAAGGTACCTTCAAGGGTAAGTTAGACCTTTTGTTACGCTTGTACCAGGTAGGTCAAAGCGTAGACGCAAAAGCCTAGTCAAAGACAAGGGTTTCAAGGATAGCCTAACGATGGGATGTCCACGTTAAGGCCTAGCGTCCGTTCAGGAGTGGGACAGTGACTCTCAGAGGGTTCAAGGGAAACGAGGAGTAACCAGGCTAGATTGCGTAGGTCTAACTTAAAGTTACAGGAGGAGATTCGAGGGTTTATATAGGTAAAGGGACAAGTTAAGGGCAGGCATAGAAGGAGTCGGAATAGGTAAGAATGAGCTATGACGAATAAGAATGAGTCATGCTCAGTAATCATATGAGTCAGCGATGACGAAGTGTAGAAGTTGAAAGAACACGAGAGAACATTCGCTGACCAAGACAAAGTAAGAAATGAGAGGCCTAGGCGGGACTCGAACCAGCGACTAGGACTTAGTACAAGGTAAAGGAAAAGGAAAGAATGGGGAATCGTAACAGTGAGCCAGCACTGTCAGCGGTGAACGGCAAAGCAGGAACTCGTTCACAGGAAGACAACACAGAAAAGGGATCCCTTGGGACAAGCAGAATGCCCGGAAACGCTGGACGCTGTGATCGTAAAGTGAGCGTGTAGACGGGGTCCAAGCATGAACGAGCAGCAAAGAGATTGAGGCCCCGAGATGAGGGTGAGAGGTGGCAGAAGGGGGTTCAGGCAACAAAGACATCGAGATGAAAAATAGAGTCAGTGAGGGAACAGACGAGCACGAAGGTTAGAATGCTCAGAGGATGACAGGAACTTGAATTGCACGAGGCAAGCTACAATACAGGTGGCTAATGAATACAATACAATAGTAAGGCGAGAAGGAAAATACAAGTGAGACATGCAATCATGAGGGTGTGCAAGAAACAGAAAAGAAGGAGAGAAAAGGATGAAGGCGCTGAGGCAGGCAAGGGGTGAAAGAAAAATTGCAAAGAGAAGGAGAGAATGACCCACGAGAAGGACCATCGGCTGGATTGTCGGTGGACGCGATGTAAGAAATGGAGAACCAGAGATGATGCTCGAGGAAGCCGTTGATGATGCGACACAGGACTGGATTCTGTTGAACATTGCGAGAGAGAGCAGAGGAAAGGGCACCGATGGCGTCCTGATTGTCGGAACGTAAGGTGAAGTGAGCATCATGAAAACCCGCAGCAACCAAAGCCAGGAGGGCGAGTTCGATCACAACCATCTCGGCCCAGCCGATGTCACAACCATCACCCTTCTAGTTTGAAGCCAATTGCCAGGCCAGGACACGGTCACCAAAGACAAATCTGATACTCCAGGATGAAGAAGCGTCCACGAAGATGTGGCAGGGGTGAAGATCGGGGGCCATTGAAATTGAATGACTGCATGACGGCGATGAGAGCTGCGACTGCCACCAGAGAATGTCGGACAGGACCAGCTTGGGAATGCGACGAAGGGAAAAGAGAGAGGAACCTAGAAAGGAGGATGTGAAACGGTAGAGTGTGGGGAGACGTGAACGAGACTCGTTGATGACAACTGCACAATGATTGAGTGTACCGATCAAAACCTCGCAGTCATGGTGTGAAACGGTTGAGACAGTCGACCAAGAATCGAGACGGCAGAGGTACTTGACCTGTTTCAAATCAGGGAGAGAGACATGTTTGAGGTCGAGATCCCAGGAGAAGCCGAGATAAGGGAAAGAGGGAGTGAAGTCAATGAATTTCTTAGCGGCCCAAGGTAGTGTTTCAAAGTCCAGTTGCGCAACTGGTAAAAGACTGGCAACTAGACTAGACTGGACTGATCACAACTGGACTGCAGTTGCCAGTTGCCGACTTTTGAGATGAAAAGACTGCAGTTGCAATCAAAAAAAAGACCAGTTGCAACCGATGCACAGCCACCCCCTATGTACTACCCTATTTGCCCTGATTTTTCCTGATTTTTCTGGACCATTATGGATGTTATTTGATTTTTTTGATGAATATTGAAGTTACATTGAAAGATATTAATTGTTATGTCACATAATTCACTCTATAACCAATATATACACTCCTTAAGACACATACATGTGTATATTTTGTCAGTCTGCATTGGCAATTGAGTCCACGATTGATCTTGCCTTCATGTAATTGATAACATTTGAGATATCAGTGCAAAAAGCATGCTGTTTTCAAATAATCATATCTCCATGTCGTGTGAGCCATTTTGCTTGACCCAGGAACCAATTTGTAGCCAGGAGCTGACACTATGTTTAATTTCTCCCACACTAAGCAAAAAACCAGTTGCAACCGGTTTCAACTGCAAGATACTGGTTTTTATCGGTTTTGGTCCGGTCCAAATTAATTAATTAATTAATGAAATCGGTCCGGTTGCGGTTGCCTTTCTAAAAAAGGCAAAAGACCGGACCAGACTGGACTTTTAAACACTAGCCCAAGGCCAGCCCAGATCTTCAGCGACCTGCCAGATGAGGGAGGCATCATAAGGAAACTGCGCAGGGGATAAGAGAGAGAGAAAGAAAAATACGAGAGACAAGAGAACAAGGGGAACAGACCACAGGGGAACCATCACTATCAAAACGAAGCGGGTAACGGAAAAAGACAAAATCGTCAGCCCATTTGATGAGATCCTGAATGGACTTGAAACGGTAGATGCAAACGATACTGTCGGTGCAATGACCGAAGATGCCTGCTGAACTGCAGCACCCGAAGCAGCAGCAATGGTCAATAAAGACCTTGCCATCCCAAAAGATACAAACATGGAGACGATCAGCGGGGGCCACAGGCATGCAACGGTGAGCCGTGTCGACATCGAAAATGGCCGCCTGAGAACCTGGAGGCGTGCACGCAACAAGAAGGAAGCAATCAGAAAACGAGCCCCAATCACAGGGAAAAGAGGAAGAGTTGATCTCAGAGTTGGTGGAGTGCACATGAGGATTGTTACGAGGGAATGAATGGTCCTGAATTAAACGAGGTTTACCGATAGTGGAATGAAAGACGACACCAAGAGGAGAGGTACGAAAGGGACCAAAGAGGGATTTGAAGGTGGATGGGTCAAAAGGAGGAGAATAACGGCCAGCTTCGAGTTCTCTCTTGATCTGGACGGAGATAAAAGAAGAATTTTCAATTGCAGACTTGTGATTTGGAGGCATGAAGGTTGAGGAAATGACAGAGGAGATACCGAGGTGGAAATCAGAATGCAAACCATCAGGAATATCGCAAAAACTTGACCATACTGCGTCCCCACAGGCACGGAGGATCTCCTCCCATCTAGCTGGAAGGAGTGGGGTGACGATCGGAAACACATCAGGCGGAAGGATGGGTCTGGGCATTGTGATCACCCGAACCACAGACGGAGCATGAGTGGCAATGCTTGCATGCATTGGCGGCGACAGGGCAGCCTCAAACCCCATTCCAACTGTAGCAGTACGAGCGACCCTGGGCGTCGATCCAGATGCCCTTGGGATTGCGTGAAACCCAGCCGTTAGAGAAGGTAGGGCACTCCTTGGTGAGGTGGGGACCGAGGCAGACAAAGCACTTACTGTGCCTGTCGACGGAGTAGGGAAAAGAAGCATGCAGTCCAGAACGACTGGCACCGGATGTGGAGATTGAGGGTGCAAAAGCGAATGTGCGGGAGGACGAACTGCCAGTGGCGCTCGACGAGCTCCCAGATGTGCCAAAGAAGGAGGCTGAGGTAGACGAGGACGGACCTGCTCCTGAGCCGCGAAAGGAGTTGCGAGACTCCAGGAGTTGAAGACGCGCCTCGAGGGAGGAACACTTCCTCAGTTCAAACTGCTGAGCGCAGAACTTGAAGAGGTCTACATGGTGGTCCCTGGGGTTAAACACCCCCGAGTTTTGGTAGTAGGTCATGCGAAGGCGGATGCAGTATGCACACCAGATCATCTTGAAGTCCTGGGTGAAGTTATGGGAGGAAGTGATGCTCACAAAGTGCTTCTGGAAGGCATCAGCGATCACACCCGCACTGGCGGAGGAGAGATGCACGCGGATTAGACGAGGAAAGATTGCTGCTGCTTCACGATATTCATCCGTGGACATGAGGTACTCATCGTCCTCCTTGACCGCCGGAGGCTCACTGGTGAAGTGGAGGAGCGCACGGGAGGAAGCCGTGGCGAGGCAGTGAATGGGGATATGAGTGACCCAACCCTCACGGAAAAGCCTGATGATGTGGGGGTGATCAATGAGATCGTCTGGGGAGATGAGATGAGCAAGCCCAGAAACAGGGGGAACGCAAAGGGGTGGTGCGCGAGAGCGCGAGACGAGGCTCAAAAGTTGCGCAGGATTTGAGATAAGATCACGAGAGGAAGACGCTGAACAAGAGAAATTGTCAGCACGTGAAGAGCTCATGAAGAGGATGCCAGGAAGATGGTGTGAAAGTAGAAGATGTGCAAAGAGAACGGCAAGAAGATAGGAGCGTAAGAGAAGATGCTCACGAGAGGAAGTAGGAAGGAATCTGGAAGAAGAAGGGGCCACAATGGCAGGAGAAGGGCCAGAAAGGCCAAGAAGAGAAAGGAGCACAGCTTGGAGCTCCTTGGGGGAGAGAGCTCGAGGCGTGGATGTAGCTGCAGGTGGAGAGAATGAGGTATTGATGGAGAAGGGAGCTCCAGGGGTAGCGGGAGCGATAGTGATAGCAGGAGTAACTGGAGCGACAGTGATAGCAGGAGGTGCTGGAGGAGATGAAGCCTTTGCTTTACCCTTATTTACTTGTGCTGGACCCGGCGTCAGAGAGACGGACATGGGTGTGGACGAAATTTTCTTTGGCGAGCTTGTCTTTTTTGGCGAGCTTGAGGAGGCCGCTGCAGACGAGGCTAGAGAACCAGTGGGCGTGGAAACTGGGAGAGAGGCCATGGGACCGGCGGTAGTGTTTTGAAGTCCAGTTGGCAACTGGTACGAAGACTGGCAACTGGACTGGACCACAACTGATCGCAACTGGACTGCAGTTGCCGGTTGCCAGCATTTGAGATCAAAAGACTGCAGTTGCAACCGAAAAAAGACCGGTTGCAACCGATGCACAGCCATCCCCTATGTATTTCCCTATTCTTCCTGATTTTTCTGGACCTTTATGGATGTTATTTGAGTGTTTTGATGAATATTGATGTTAGCCAATGACAATGTTGATTAACATGTCATAGAATTCATTCAATCATGTATATACACTCTCTGAGTTACATGTTTATCTATATATCATTAGTCTGCATTGAGAATTGAGTCTAGGATTGGTCTTGACTTCACACGTGACTTGATAATATCTGATGTATCACTACAAAAAACATGCTGATTTGAAATGCTCATATCTTTATAGTGTGTGAACCGTTTCGCTTGACCCAGGGACCGATTTATAGCCAGGAGCAGGTACTATTTTCGATTTCTCCCACGTTAAGCGTAAAACCAGTTGCAACCAGTTGCAACCGCCAAAAGACCGGTTTTTATCGGTTTTGATCTAGTCCTAACGAATTAATTAATTAAAAAAACTGGTCTCAGTCCGGTCACCTTCCTAAAAAAGGAAAAAGATTGGACTGGACCGGACTTTTAAACACTCAAAATAAGTGCCATTTGATTCATTTCTGAGTGAAAAATTGACTATTCTTTCGCTGATGATGAGGGTCTGAGGGCGAGGCACGAGCTCGGACATAGCTGGGACTCGTGCCATGTCACAGCCCCACCCGTGAAGAAGTCTCGCCAAGCGCCCAAAGGTAACTCAAGCCTCAGCTTGCCTGTCGCCGGCTCCAGCATCGCCTCGACGCCTGCTGGTTAGTGTTTTAAAGTCCAGTCCGGTCCGGTTTTCTTCCTTATTAGGAAGGCGACTGGACCGAGACCAGTTTTTTTAATTAATTAATTCAAAAAGACTGGACCAAAACCGATAAAAACCAGTCTTTTGGCGGTTGCAACCGGTTTGTCGCTTAGCGTGGGAGAAACCAAGAATAGTACCGGTTCCTGGCTATAAATCAATTCCTGGGTCAAGCTAAACGGTTCGCACGCTATAAAGATATGAGCATTTCAAATCAGCATGTTTTTTATAGTGATACATCAGATATTATCAAGTCACGTGTGAAGTCAAGACCAATTCTAGACTCAATTCTCAATGCAGACTAATGATATATAGATAAATACGTAACTTAGAGAGTGTATATACATGATTGAATGAATTCTATGACATGTTACAGCCGTTTTCATCAACCTGTGGAATCGTAAGAAATGTAAGACGCGCCTCGGGAACACCCGAGGCAAGACCCCGAAAGATTCTGGCAGTGTGCAAGCTTAGACTGCGATGACAGCCTGAGATCCTGCTCGTCACGATGACAGACTCTACGGCTTCTGAGGCTTCCAATCTCACAGCTATCTTCCTGATAAACCTTACTACATATTCTCCTGCTTCAAAATCCTCCAAAACGAAGAAGCGAGACAAGATTAGCAAGTTGAAAGAAGCCAATCTCGCTGTGGCTGCGACATCGCACGGCTACATTGAATTTCTTCACGCACTACTCACAACACATGATCACGATGAATACAAGATAACCGAGAAAAAAGCCTATAACTTCAAGTATTTGTATCCACCATCCAAGCCGTACAGTAGATCTTTTCCATCCAGTAGTTCAAAGCTAACTTCGAGTCCATGCTCACAGTCAAAAGGATGCTATTGATGTTGACACATTTGCGGACTTCAAGAGCTTCGTGGAGAAGCTGACTTCTGAGAAGCCTTCCAAAGTCAAGGTGTTTGTTGATATGAATGTCGTCGCGAAGCTTCCTCGCCAGTCTTCCAACACTTCCGATCTTTCTGAATCTGATGTCGAAGCGGTACGTGTACACTGGCCAAGCAAAAATAAGATAATTGACATCCCTAGAGTACTGATGCTCTGTCTGAACTTGACCGGGACCTTGCACAGAAGCGCATCGACATCGAGAACAAGTGGCGAAACCCTCGGGAAGATGGATTCACATATATCTTCAAGGACGGGACAAAGTTACCGCTGTCACTATATATGATCAAGGAGTGGGCTCGAGCATGGGTAAGTGTATTTTCTACATCATGAAGAAGCACTTACATTGCAAACATATTAGTGGATGTCGAAGGCAGATGTTGACAATCCGCCGAATACTGAAGCCTTGACCCACTATCCAAGCAGGCTCATTTGTGCTGTGCTCCTCAGGCCATCCTTCCCACATCATCCCAGAATGATGGGAATGTAAGCAACGAGCTTTGAGACCTCATGTCTGTTTTACTTCTCAACGTTTACCGTGATCTCGCTAAAGGAACCTCTACTACGCAATCCCCCTCCAAGTCTGAGCTACCTTCCGTACCTGCGACTCCAATTCGTCGTCCGGAGTCACCTCAGCCTGAGGATTCTTCTCCTATTCCCTCTCCGTCCAAGCTCCCCCACTTTCTGGAATATGCTGAATCTGCCCTTGGTGTTCGGAATGCTACTGTCTACACTGGTCCATTGCGCAATCTCAGTGTGGGCCCAGATATCCTTGACAAGCTTGATAACAAGGTGTTGCTTGACGTAGGTATCTCTATTGGTGACACCATTCGCTTGAAAGAGGGCTCTCGAAAATGGTGGCATGGACCAGATGTAAAGCGCAAACGAGCGGATACTAACACCTCAGTCACCACCATGATACAGCCGAAGATGGTCGTGTACGAGAAGCGCTAGGTGCCTCTCGCTTCTCTGGTCCTCCTATGAAGGTTGGTGATGGTCACGGTGATGATGGAAAAAGTGCAGGTGCAGACTATTCTCTCTATTACTTTGCAGAGGATCATAAAACTTGGCTTCCGGTTCCTGCTGGTTATTTGGTTGATGATGGAGGCGAGGACATAGCCAACGAAGCTGGCGAAGTTGATTATCCCTTCTGAACCTCGTAATTACATTTGCAAATCGACTAAGCTATATATCCAGATGCACGAAAGTATGCCTCAGCCTTCTCTGGAGTGATGTTATGACATGCTACATCAATGGCAGAGAGAGTATTGTCCGAAGAGTGGCGGCGAAGATAAGCTTTGATAGACGAAAATGCCTGCTGAATGGGATTATAGTCTGGGGAGTAAGGTGGTAAAAAGACAAGCTTGCACTCTAAAAGCCCTGTCAACTATACATCAAGTCATTAGGGACACAAACACTCACGTGCATCATCTTCAACACACTATGGTGAATGCGACAGTTGTCGAGAACAAGGACACTGCGTGGTCTTGGATACAGATTTGTGAATGGAATCTGCAGTGAAATTACATGCAATGGAAGCCAATAAGATATTGAAATCACTTACAACGAGTCCGCGAAGGAACTGAACAAAGCGAGAACTTGTTACCGAACCTTCAACAATGTTGTGGGTGATGATGCCATCAAGAGTCATCACGGGCAAGATAGAGTAGCGTGTTCCTCAAACAAAGCATCCTCTGTGTACACATCTTACTCCCTTGGGTGAATACCCCATTTTCCGCCACAGAGTCCTGTCATCCTTACTAGCCTCGTCACTAAACATCAGCATCTCCGGGTCAGGTGCAAGATCTGCAATGTAGTTCATGTACGCAGCACGCTTGAGAGCATTCTGCTCGAGTGTATGACAGGAGACTTGTTTGCGGGAGAGGCCGAGACACTGAAGAGTTTGAAAGAGAGTCGGAATAGAGCTTACGACACCTCGACGACTCTCTAACTCCTGTTGCAGCTCGTCCAGATACAGGGTGTTGGACTGCTGATACAACGACTTGATGAAATTGAGATCCTCGAAGTCAAGTGCTCGTTTTTGAGTAAACGGACGAGTGTCCGACTTGGAGTCAATGCCTTTACTGGTAGTTTGATGGCTAATTTGAAGGATGTTGTAGACGATCTTCGGAACACTGGAGTCATGCTGAAGATAAAAGATAGGGATGCGCGCCTTGAGATCCTGCGAGATCACGTGTTGTGCCATGGTACTAGCGTGCAAGTGTTGTCGATTGACTCGGATGTAGCGTACGTGGTTACGGGGTCTTGCCTCAGGTGTTCCCGAGGCGCATCTTACATTTATTACGATTCCACAGGTTGATGAAAACGGCTGTAACATTGTCATTGGCTAACATCAATATTCATCAAAAAACTCAAATAACATCCATAAAGGTCCAGAAAAATGAGGAAAAATCTGGAAAAATGAGGAAAAATAGGGGAATACATAGGGGGTGGCTGTGCATCGGTTGCAACTGCAGTCTTTTGATCTCAAATGTCGGCAACTGGCAACTGCAGTCCAGTCCAGTTGTCAGTCTTTTACCAGTTGCGCAACTGGACTTTGAAACACTACTTATTTTCCATTATGTTGCCATGTTTAGTACCCTCAGATTTAAATGAAACTATATATTCTCACATAGCAATCAGTCTTGTTGTGGTTCTGCCACTAGACCTTGAATCACTAACTTTGCTACAGTTTCCACTACACTGACTACATTTTTTGTACACTTGTGCTGCACTCAGTTTTCCACCCTTTGGACTACATATACCTTCAGAAAAGTTTTGTATAATTATTATGATAATATACTCTTAAGGGTGGTCAGCTACTTGTAGCTGACACAAAATTTCCAGATAATATGAGAAATTACATGATATTTTCCAAAAAAAACAAAACAAAAATCTACTATTGTATGCAATTATCAGTGAGAGCGTTTTCCTGATGGCGGCTCTATTCTGCTTTCCTTTTACCCTCATTGTGTTACGAACACTCAGTTCCTTATCCTAGTCTTTCCTACACTTCACTACACTTACTATGTTTCTCTTTCACTTTTGGACTTAGTCGCTTTCTCTCCCTTTTCTGTTATCTTATCTTATCAAGATCACATCACGTGACCTGCTGACATCAGCTAGGTCTAGCCTTTCGCTTATGTAACGTGGCTGTGCACTTTCCCCACTGTCCATGACTCAGACTCTTAATGACTCATTATGACTCACCGTGACTCATACTGACCCACACTGACTCATCTCGCTTCCTAGTCATATACGCTATTGGCTGTTACTCGCCATGACTCATATCTAGTCATACCTAGTCATATAATTAAGGTTTAGTCACAACATGTACAAACACTGTCAATAGTATATAAACCCGGGTTGACAAGCACTGGCTCCCCAGTCTTGTTCTCCTGGAGTTTCCTCTTCTTTAACTTCATGGGCCAAGCGCTCCTGCTTGCCTAGTCTGATCCTCAGCTCTAGTAGGGCATGTCGTCTGATGCAAGCACTAGCTCATTGATTGAGTTGAGTTGTTTCACATTGCTCCTTGGGTTCTCATTCTGCTTAGGGAACATCATGGGTATGGCTAACCCACATGGGTTGTGAGTATGGGTACTATGTGGGTATGGGTCTGGGTCTGGGTCTGGTTGTCAGATACCCATACCCATACCCACACCCACAAGGTGGGTTTGCTATCATTGCCCCAAAATTGTTGCAATCTTCGATAGTTGTGTGGTAGGTGCAACATAGCATTTGAGGGTGTGGGAATCTTGCAGGATTGTAGGGGATTATTGGGTACAATATATACTCCATGTCCATATAGCCATCTCCCTGTAAATATGTCTGGATCAATTTATATACTCCTATCTACCAAAAGTGAAAAATGTGCCCTGCCATGCTCTGAGCAGGATTGGGAAGGGCTAGGATTGATAGAACCCAAGCCTATAATGTGTTTGATGAAGCCCCAACCCTACAAAACCATTCCTGACAGCAGCAAACCCTGCCAGAGCCTAAAGGGGGTCAGGGGGAGAATGTGCTATCTTTGCCAGCTTGCCACCCAGCCCCTTGGGCTTTTGATATGTATGTAGAACATATGAAGAGTGCCTGGGCATGTACTTTGCAAGGCCATATGTCAAATATGTCAAAAAAGCAAATATGTTTTTGTTTTTCACCCCTATTTTGATAGCACCATTCTATTGGACTGCAGAGCATCTATTACATAAGGCAAACAATGTATTATGATATATATACTATATACACAACCCCCTGGGTACAGGGACAGCATGGGAGAGCAGCTGTACTGATTTTATTGTGGTGACAACATATCTTTAGGAGATATCCCAAAATGGATGCAAAGAAGCAGTGATGGTGACATTTAATTGTACCTGACCACTTCTGGGCTGCTTATGTAATCATTATTGAAGCGGCCTACCCCTATGCTCTCCTGTGCCTGCTCATGTGACCAAAAAGACTTCACTGCCAGCTTATGTAATTAAAACAGCGGCTGTACAGGCTGCCTATAGCTGGCTATCTAAACGGGCATTGGCCATTGCCAGGACATCAGTCAACACGTCCACTGGCCGTTACCATGAAAGTATGGCCAAAGTTTACAACAACGGCTGCTCCACTACCACTGTCAGCGAGGCATCCGCTGAGAGAGGCACGAACGGTCCGGATGCCGCTTTTCAGGCTCCGACGACGTGACTTCGAAACGCGTCTTGGGACGCGTTGGCATCTCTCTCATCACGACGTTGGAGCCCATCCAAGCATCCATCTGAAGCCTTTGTCTCGTTCTTTGTCCAAAAGTTTCCCTCCATACCATCCTTTCACTCATCATTCTTTCGTGCCGTCATTCATCGTCTTTCAGATGGTTGTGTCACGCCGTAATAAGATTACGACAGCTGTACCCGACAGCGGTGCCTCTTTGGCTCCAGCCGGCGGCTCTACATTAGCCCCTGGCGTTCCTGCTAAGTCTAAGCCATCTGTCCTTGATCTGATAGATCGCGCAGCCCTCACCGCTCCTTCGTCCCCAATTCCCAGTGCTCCAGCGTCTCCCCTTCCTTCGCCTCACGATTCCCCGGCTCCATCTGGTGATGATCTTGCTTCCTATGCCGAATTCTCGGGGTTTCCTCGTGTTGCTGTCCAACCTGCGACAGACGACTCTTACCGGTCCTTCCAAGGGCTTTCCTTTCCCCCTCCTCGCACCTTCGCAGGGGGTATTCGTTCTCGATCCATGGCTTCCTCTGAAGGTTCACCTGTGGCGGTGCCCAAGAAGAAGTCCAGGAAAGGTAAGGAAAAGGAAGTTGCTTCCCCCCCCGAGGCTTCGTCCTCTCGCATTCCTGACAAACCTCGTGTCAACTTTACCCTGCCCCCTGTGTCGTCCTTGTCGGGTCCGGGTCAACCCGGCCCGGCAGATCGCTCCCTCTTCCCTTCCTTTCCCCCCGGCAAATTTGCCAGGCCCTCTTCGGCCTACCTTTCCGTCCCTTCCTTTGCCTCAGTCGCTTCCCGGCCCCCTCCTACTCGTAACCACTTTGGCGTAGGCTCTGCTCTGGCCCCCCCCCCTCCTCCTCTTTGCTCACCGCTGCGGGCCCGTCGGCTGCCCCAGACGGTTCATCCCGCATTCCTTTATCTTCGGTCTTAGATCGAATTAAAATTTTGCGCCGTTCGGCAGCCGAGCCTGCGGACGAACAGGCTGCCTACATGCGGTCTATTTTTGCAGAAGCCTCGAAAGGCGTCGACTTTTCGGATGACTTGCAGGTTTCAAACCTCGTCTCCTTGCTTAACCAGGTAGCCCCTGGTTTAGATTTCACCCTGCTATTTTCCTCAGCCTTGCCAGCTTCTGCTTCTCGAGGTTAGCCTCGTATTCCTCGGTTTCCTTGCCCCTTACTTAGCTTCTGCAGCTTTCTCAGCTGCCTCCTCTCGCACCCTCTTACCGGGGTTCGAGCTTGCCCCTTCCGCGGCTTCCGCCTTTATTCGCAAGCTTCCTTCAGCTCCTGTCCAGCTCAGCGGTCACGAGTTCTATTTCCCGCCGAGAGTTGTCGAAGCCCTGCAGGGTGGCTGGCGCGTTCACATTCCCCTCTCATCCCTGGCTTCGAAGCCCTTCTCCTCTCAGTCGAAGGAGGACGCCCCGTTTAAACCCCGCTCCTCCACATTTCCCTCGGCCATGGATGAAAAAGAAGAGTTGTCATTGGCTCTCGCGGACTGGACGCAGGCTTGGCCTCGGCTGGTGGAGGCTATCACCACCTTCCTCCCTTCTCCTCATAAGGTTCAAATCGCGTCCCTCTGGGAATCTCATTTTATGCATATTTGGCGCCGTGACGACTTCGTCTCGATGTTTCGCCTCCTTCTCCATTACGATGTTCGCGTGCGTAAATGTTATGCAGATCCCAATGCCAACTTCGATCCCTCAGTTTGGCAACCTGCAGTTTGGGCGCAGGTTCTCAATGAGGCTCATGCTTCGCAACTCGTGCCCTTTCAGAGGGGCTCTTCCTCGTCCTTTCTTACCCAATCGCGCGTTGCCTCAGCGAAGCCACGCTCCACCCAATCGTCCTCTTCCCGCCTCCCTATCCCTCGCTCCTCAAACTCCTCAGCGAGTCGCTGCATCTTCTGTGGGGCACTCGGCTGCTTCAGCCGGAAGATTTGTGGCCTCGAAAAAACAGCCTTCCTTACCTTTAACGGTTCGGTCTGGCTTTCAGCTCAAGGCGAGCAAGTTTGCTTCAGTTTCAACAGTAAAGGGTGCCAAGCCCCAAACTGTTCCCGTCTCCACGCCTGCTCCCGCTGCGGCGCCAGGCACTCTGCTCAAGAGTGCTCTCTCTAGCGGAGTGCTCCGCATCGTAACCCCCTTCCGTTGGCAGGCTTGGGAGTCTTTGCTCCGTGACGCCGGCGTTGGGGAGGTTTTCTCGGATGTCCCTGCAGGCATCCGCTTCGGCTGGTGTTTGGGTATAGACGATGATTTCTCCCTTTCCTCCTCTTTCTTGCCCCCGAATCACCGCTCAGCGTACGAGCATGCCGATTTCATTCAGGACTATATTCGCTCCGAACTCGCTGAAGGCCGCTATTCTGGCCCTTTTTCTCCTGCTCTCTTGGAATCCCTTATTGGCTCCTTCCGCACCAGTCCTCTCGGTGTAATTCCAAAACCTGGTTCGTCGAAATTCCGGCTTATCCAAGACCACTCCTTTCCCCGTGGCGATTCGCTTATTCCCTCAGTAAACTCCCTTATAAACACCTCCCAGTTCGAGGTGGACTGGGGAACGTTCAACGATTGTTGGCTGCTAGTCGCCGCGGCTCCCCCAGGTTCCCAGGTTGCGATCTTCGACGTTGAGGCAGCTCACCGTCGCTCCCCCCTCGCTCCAGAAGACCAACATCTCGTTTGTGTCATGGTCGATTTTGATGGATCCACGGAAGTATACGTGGACCACTGCACATCCTTCGGTGGTGCCTCCTCTACCTTTCTCTTTGAGCGCCCTGCCAACGGCATCGTAGCTATCTATCGTCACAAGGGCGTTGATGATGTCATTCATTGGGCGGATGACTTCGCTTTCTTTCGCTATCCTCTTGTAAGTGTGGCTCCTTCTCTTGCGAATTATTCGCCTTCCACATCCCTCTTCACATCCCTTCAGCCTTCAAGTTTCTTAGATTTTCGTTATGACGAATCTCTAATCAATGCCGTGGCTGTCGAGCTCGGTTGGCCGTGGTCCCCTTCAAAATGCCTTCCTTTCAATCATTCCTTCCCTTACCTGGGCTTCCTCTGGGACCTCTCAAACAAGTCGGTCTGTATTCCCGGCCGGAAAAAAGATAAGTACCTGACCCGCATCAGCGGCTGGGTTCCCGGCGCTGCGGTTTCACTCAAAGATTGCCAATCAGTCATTGGCTCCCTTCAGCATTGCACCCTCGTCGTTTCGGAGGGCCGTTCCCACCTTCCCTCCCTTTTCCGCCTAGCCGCCTCCTTCAAAGATGCGTCAAAACCTTTCGTGCGGCATCGCATTCCCCCAGCAGCTCTGGAGGACATTTCTTGGTGGCGCGCTCGTCTTAGCGCCGATTGGTGTGGTTGCTCCATTTCTCGTCCTTCTGACCCTCTCCCTACGAAAATCTTCATGGACGCCTCTTCTTCCTTCGGGATTGGCCTCCTTATCGACTCCCGCTGGTTATCTTGGCGTCTTCTCACAGGATGGAACAAAGACGGTCGGGACATAGGTTGGGCGGAGATGGTAGCTGTCGACCTGGCCCTCCGCACTCTGATCCATTCCGGTTTCAAAAATTGTCATCTCATTTTTCACTCAGACAACATGGGCGTTGTTGGTGCCCTCCAGGCCGGTAGATCTCGTGGCCCTGCTCAAAATTTTATTCTTCGTCATATTGTCTCTAACTTTCGCGAGCACAATATCTGGCTTTCACTGACTTGGGTCAGCTCCGCTTCTAACTTGTCCGACGGTATTTCTCGGGGTATTTTTCCTTCCTCTGTCTCCCGCCACCCTCGTCCTCCTCCGATTCCACCATACCTCAAAGACTTTGTGTCGCTAGTTTAGCAGTTTTCGGTCCTCATTGCCTCTCGCTCCTATTATCATAGCACTACTTTGTTATTATGTGTCGTTTAGTATGCTGTGCTATCTACAATCGTTATGGGGCGGTTGCCTATTCTGTGCTCTTTCTCCGGTGTAACATGGATGGCCACCTCGCTTCTGTCACGAACTCGTTCATCAGCGCCGTCTCCTCTCTACATCGCCCACATTCTCTCGCCCTGTCCTCTTCAGCCACTGCTCGCCTCGATTATACCCTCGCTCACGCATGGGCGGACTCCACAGTGGCAAAGTACAAGGCGGCTCTCGAGACCTTTCTCCATTTCTGCGACTCTGAAAAGGTCCCCCCCCCTCTTCGCCTTCCAGCAAGCGACGATCTTCTGTGCGCGTTTGCTGCCTCTCGTGTCGGCTCGGTGGGTGCAAGCACAGTCCAGGGGTACCTCGCCGCCATCAAGGCCTGGCACTCACTCAACAACGAGCCTTGGCTCGGCTCGGCGCGTTTGCGTTATGTTCTCCAAGGGGTCGCGAACTTGGCGCCCCCTTCCTCCTCTCAGCCCCAGCGTGCTCCAATCACCCGCGCTATGCTCATTCTCCTTGCCAATGGTCTCGACCTCAGTTCTCATTTCGATGCGTGCTGTTTTGCGGCGGCCTGCATGGCTCTTTGGGCCCAGCTCCGTCTGGGGGAAGTGCTCTCTCCGTGGGAGAAGTCCTTCGACAGTTCCAAAACAGTGTGCCGCCGCCATCTCTCTCCTCCGTTCAACGCTAACAGCTCTCGCAAATGTCACCTACCGTTTTCGAAGGTTGCTAAGTCCAAGGGGGAAGACGTTGTCATCTGCCGACAAGGGGATGCCTCCGATCCTATCCATGCTCTGCAAATCCATCTCACCCTTAATGACCCTCCCGACACCTTCCCTCTCCTCTCCTTCCAATCTCGCGCCGGCTGGAGGTGCCTTACTAGGAAAAAGTTGCTCGTTCGCTGCAACTCCATCTGGTCGGCTGCCGGCCTCAAACCCTTCTCGGGACACTCCTTCCGCATTGGGGGCACAACAGAGCTCCTGCTCTCTGGCGTGCCGCCCGATGTTGTTAAAGCTCTCGGACGTTGGTCCTCCGACGCCTTTCTGCGTTACTGGCGCTCCCTCGAGCTTTTGGCGCCATTACACGTCGAGCTTCTCCCTCCTCGCTCCTGATCGGTCGTCTCAGCCTTCTTGCGGTTGGGCCCGGGTGCTTCACGCTCGCTTCCCGCGGCTGCGCCTTCCTCGTTGGGCCAGTACACTCCCGGTTCAGCACACCCGTCCATCTCTGTGTCTGGCTCGAGCTCTCTTCTCGCGCTCAGCCTCACACGTTTTGGCCACACCCAACCCTGGGAAGACCCTCATGCCTACGAAGATCCATTCACCACTTAGAAGCCGGACAGAGCCGGAAAGCGAGGCATCCGCTGAGAGAGGCACGATCGGTCCGGATGCCGCTTTTCAGGCTCCGACGACGTGACTTCGAAACGCGTCTTGGGACGCGTTGGCATCTCTCTCATCACGACGTTGGAGCCCATCCAAGCATCCATCTGAAGCCTTTGTCTCGCCCGCCCGCCGCTTCCCTTTTTTCTTGGTCTGTAGCCCGTAGTCGTTAGCTCCTTGCCTCCTTGCACTGTGGGTTCTAGTTTACATCGTGTCTATGATTCTTGTATTCGCTGTGCACATGTCGCGTCTTTGTATCTCGTGCGTTTCTCGTGTGTCTTCCCGTTGGGCCGGTACACTCCCGGTTCAGCACACCCGTCCATCTCTGTGTCTGGCTCGAGCTCTCTTCTCGCGCTCAGCCTCACACGTTTTGGCCACACCCACCCAGTAATCCAGTAACCCAGTCCCAATTCCTAGTTCACTATATCTTATGATTAATTCACACCTTATGACAGTTCAGAAAATGCGAAATATATTATGTCTAACTATTACATGTATTGTGGTACAATAGTTACAAGTTAATGAAGTGCCATGCAACACGAGCAGCTATGTACGAGGTGAGCAGGTGTGTTAGTCAATAAATAAACACGAACCTTTGAAGCCAGCGGGGCTGTTGAGCCCGCGCCGGCCGCGTTTTCGCGTTTTCGTGGTTTTCGTGTCGGGAGTGGTGTGGTAGGTGGTAATGGGCCGCGCAGTGCGAGCGGCTGTTTGCGGGGTGAGTGGATGTGGTGGTGAGCGAGTTTTCACTCACCTCGTGAAGCCGGCGGGGCTGTTGAGCCCACGCCGGCCGCGTTTTCGCGTTTTCGTCGTTTTCGTGTCGGGAGTGGTGTGGTAGGTGGTAGTGGGCCGCGCAGTGCGAGCGGCTGTTTGCGGGGTGAGCGGATGTGGTGGTGAGCGAGTTCTCACTCACCTCGTGAAGCCGGCGGGGCTGTTGAGCCCACGCCGGCCGCGTTTTCGCGTTTTCGTCGTTTTCGTGTCGAGAGTGGTGTGGTAGGTGGTAGTGGGCCGAGCAGTGCAAGCGGCTGTTTGCGGGGTGAGCAGGTGGCTTATCACTCACCTCGTGAAGCCGGCGGGGCTGTTGAGCCCACGCCGGCCGCGTTTTCGCGTTTTCGTCGTTTTCGTGTCGAGAGTGAGGTGGTAGGTGGCAGCAGGCTGTTTGCGAGGTGAGCGGATATGGTGGTGAGCGAGTTTTCACTCACCTGGCGATGCCGGCGGGGCTTTTGAGCCCTCGCCGGCCGTTTTGTTGTTGTTGAGGTGTGGTGTAGTGGTGAGAGAGAGTCGAAGAGGTGGCGCGGCAAATTCAACATGGTCACGTGACTTTTTCGCGCGGATTTTGTGTCAAGTCCGAGCATTAGGGAAATGTAGCTACACTTTATTAGGATCTCCTACACTAGATAGCTACCATATTTTTTGTACACTTGTGTATGCTTTTTTGTACACTTTCAATAGGTTTGATCTCCACATACTTTGCTACACTTGTAACTACACACTTACTGCGCTTTTTTGTACACTTTTGCTACACTCTAACCTAATACACTTTCCCACACTTGTAACTACACATTTACTACGCTTTTTTGTACACTTTAGCTACACTCAATCTAGCTACACTTTCCTACACATTTGATTCAAGTTTTACTACGCTTTTTTGTTACACTTTGCTACACTCAATCACTACACTTGTAACTACACTTTTAGTACGCTTTTTTGTCCACTTTAGCTACACTCTATCACTACACACTTTCCCACACATTTCACTACACTTTTACTACGCTTTTTTGTACACTTTTGCTACACTCAATCTAGCTATACTTTCCCACACTCTTGACTACACTTTTACTACGCTTTTTTGTACACTTTAGCTACACTCAATCTAGCTACACTTTCCCACACTTTTACTACACTTTTACTACACTTTTTTTGTACACTTTGCTCACTCAATCTAGCTATACTTTCCCACACTTGTAACTACACTTTTACTACGCTTTTTTGTACACTTCACTACACTCAATCCTAATACCCTTTCCCACATTGTTAACTACACTTTTAGTACACATTTTTGTGGACTTTAGCTATAATCCATCCTATGAATGATTATAAAATGTCACTAGTGAGAATGACTCTATTAGATGACTGAGTAGTACTGGAGTGATTGGGTGAGCTGAGGGCTGGGTAACTGGATAACTGGTATGACTGGTGTGACTGAAGTGACTGGTTTACTGGACCACAGGGTGACTGAATTACTGGAGTGACTGGATTACTGAGGTGACTGGATTACTGGAGTGACTTGTGTGACTTGTGTGACTTGTGTGACTGGAGTGACTGGATTACTGGACCACTGAGTGACTAGATTACTGGAATACTGGAATACTGGATGGCTGGAGTAATGAGACAACTGGATTGCTGGATGACTAGGGCACTGGGCTACTAGGCTGCTGAGATGACTACATGACTGGGAAACTGAGCTACTAGGCTACTGAGATAACTGGATGACTGGAACACTGGGCTACTGAGCCACTGAGACTACTGAAGTGACTGGATGATTGGATGACTGGGCTGCTGGGTTACTGGAACTACTAGATGACTTGATGACTGGGATGCTGGGTTACTGGAACTACTGGATGACTGAATGACTGAATGACTGGGCTACTGAGACTACTGAAGTAACTGGATGACTTGATGACTGGGCTGCTGGGTTACTGGAACTACTGGATAACTGGAACACTTGGCCACTGGACTAATGAGACCACTGGAATGACTGAATGACTGGATGACTGAGCTACTGGGACTACTGAAATGACTGGATGACTGGATGACTGGGCTGCTGGATGACTGAGACTACTGAGACTACTGGATGACTGAATGACTGAGCTACTGAAGCTACTGAAATGACTGGATGACTGGGCCACTAGGCCACTGGGTTACTGAGACTACTGAAACTACTTGATGACTGGGTGACTAGGTTACTGAAACTACTGAAACGACTGAAATTACTTGTTACTGGGCCACTGGACTACTGATTTAACTGATCCAGTCATTCCAGTAACTTCAGACTTTTTGCAGTCTTGCTGATGAAGCCCGTTCTTGAGTCCTCTGTGACCGAGAACGTTTTTTCGTCCCAGCCATTCGTCCCCGCCACTCCATCATCTCAGTCTGACCATATTCGACCCGATTTCGATCCCACCGACCTCTCAGACTCATCCGACGATTCATTCACTGGTCGTTCAATCTCGTACTATGCTACCCAGTCCCAACCAACACTCGGCCCTACTTCGTCGCTTCCCCCAGCTCTGCAATACGGCGCCGCTCGTTCGCCACTCACTGCCACTCCGCAATCATGCGACGGTGTCGCTGTATATCCGCTAACGCCTCTCAGCGCACCACGACCGTTCAATCCCGCTTCCACCTTTTCCCCCATTCATTATCTTCCCCCGCCGTATTCGACACCTCCTGCCACACCCGGTTTTCACGAACTGGCGAGATTCCGGCCCGCTCCGAGTCCGTCTGTCGTTCACACACCCAGGCCTACACAGTGGTCGCTTCCTGGTCCCGTTTCAACAGTGAACCCCTCGCGCACACAGACGGCCGTGCCGTTTTCTCAAGTCGCGTCCTCGTTGGATGGTGAGGGGTAAGTCCGAGTCTATTCTATTTTTCCTTAGTACTGCAAGGCTCACACTAATCAGGCACATTCGTTACACGAGATTGTAGTCTACTACTGATCAGCTTGTATATTAGTAGTAGTAGTCATGTCGCCCCATACCTCTGCCGTCGAGCGCTCATATGCGCGATTTTTCCACCAATTCTCGAATGTACCTAGCCGTTCGATATCAACTGCTCTGATATCAATAAAATCTTTTGCTTCGTTCTTCGCCCCACCCCGTAGCTTCCTGCCAGCTGTGTATACATGTATATTTGACTTGATGTATTGTTCGGTGAGTTTCGCCACATCAGCTTCCCTTGTGGGGACACCATGGTGGGCTCCACGTGTCAGAGTTTTGAACTCGCTTTCCATGTGACGCTGCAATGCACGAAGTGTTGGAATGGCAGGTGATACTTTATGCAGATATTTCCAGGTCGCCCCGGGCCCAAATGAGTGGTACGTAACCTTGAGTCGACAGTAAGCAGCATGAATGGGTGAAGAATCTTTCATACCTTGATGTCCCCTATATTCTGCTCTTGACCTTTGTCAATAGAAGTCCACCCACTGGGCTGGCCAGACCGATTCATCAGCCAACAATATTTGCGAACATAATTTCTAAATTACAACTTTT
>JBBPTG010000257.1:0-32997 GCA_038093975.1 Chalciporus piperatus | reverse complement strand
GGAAAGTACCGCTCATCAAGACGACCTCGTTCTGTTGGAATCCAGGCGAAGGCCATCTCATGGACACGGACGAGCCACCGGACTAGTTTGAGCTCCTCTGGCCAGAGCCATTCAGCTGGATCGAGGTCGAGAGCGTCTGCTCGTTCCTGGGTAAATCGGATCCCTGGAGAGAAATTGGGGGGATGAGTGGGCAACGGAATGAGTCCAGCAAGAGGATCGGCTGGTAATTGTCGAACAATCCTGAACTCCTCCTTAAGTGGAGCGGATATGGCACGAACTTTCTTCGCCACTGGCTTATAGGCCAACGTGTGACGGATGGGGTCAAAAGAATAAACGGATCGAAGCGCGGAAACGGCAGACGGGTTCAAAAGGGAGCGTGAGGAGGAAAGATATTCGTAAGAAGGTAAAGCTGACTCGGCGTCACGGATGGTTTCCACGGGAGGAACGGAAGCGGTAGGTAAAACGGAATCGGTAGAAGGAACGGAATCGGCTAGCTCAGCCACAGACGGATTGGAGAAGGAACGGAACATAAAGGAAGCGATAGACGGACGGAGGAAAGGAAAGCATGATTCGAAAACGGAAGTACCCGACTGGGTAGTGTACTCTCCCCGACCGTTGGGTGGATCATCGATATCTAAAAACCCAGCTCGACAATACTCATGTGATTGGAGCACTTGATTCCGCGACGGCAACGGGGGCAGCCTTCTAACCAAGCTCGGGTAGGCATCTTGTATTCCTTTCCGTTGTTTGGATCACGGAGAGTGAGGTTCTGAGAACCGTCCGGAAAGTCATCCGTAGTCCCGGTCATGAGGCAGGTGAACGGCCGCCCGAGAAGAACGTCGAAGTTAGCCCTAGCCACGACTTGAACCTGAACCATGATGTCTCCCGCCCCGAAGTTGAGCGGAAGGTTTTCAAGCACCCCCATGGTAGGGTCTTGCTCGGTGTTCGCTGATGACATAGTCATAATATGATCGGAACGAATCGGTAGTCCAAGCTTCTCCCACACCCGTTTGGGCATGGCGGCAATCTCGGATCCGGAATCTAAAACGCAAGTAAGAGAGCAGTCAGTGCCCGTGACTCGGGCATCAACACATCGCAGAGGAAGAGAGTGGTGTGCGACTATTAGCCCGTCCTCATTTCTGAGAATCCGGTCCCCATATTCGCGTTCCACCATCCCAGGATCGCGACCTGTCAATTCGTTAACCGTAACAGTATTAGAGGAAGTTACTCGTTTAGTCGTCGTGAGATCACGGAATTGCTTCCGGAACTCTGGAGCAACGGCAAAGAGGTCCCGGACAGGGACGGGAACGCTGGACTCGAGAACTCGATCCAGGACTCGCTTGGGAGCGGAGTCATCCTCCAACGGGAAGGAGTACCTGTATTGATTGGTAGGGGCAAAGGAAGAAGACGCGTTAGCGCTAAATGGTTTCGCAGAAGAGTTACTCTGAGCAGAGGACGCAGATTGCGGTTGCCTCATAGCTGAAGCCTGAGGGCGCGGCACTGAAGGAGGCTTAGCCGCTGGTCCCGTGACAGACGGGCCGGCCACTGGCTGAGCGGTCTGCTGAAGCTCCGGAGACAGAACCTCTAGCTCCTCGGATACAGACGCAGTCTTCCCATCCGACTTTCCGGAGGATTTCGACGGGAGAACAACCCCTTCAAAACGAACTTTCTTGCCTCGTTGTCCTTCCCTAGACGACCTATCCGCTTGGAAGCTAGCCCAGGCCTGAGTGATGTACGGCTGAAATTCAGGATCAGTGACGTTCGGGGAATAAGGAACTTGCGTATATGCTTCGTCGACAGAAGTCAAGAAAGCGGATGGCTCAATATCCAACACAGCATCTATGGGTGGATAAGCAATGGAGAGGATCCCGGCAGTAACATGAGGAGGAGGATCACGGATAAAAGGGGTGGACGCAGAGGTAGACGCAGATCCTGCCCTTTCGGCTTCGAGCTGCTCAACGCAATCACGGATACAGCGCGTTCCGGGGATACGAGGAATCCTTGATCCGTCTGGCATATAGAGACGACCGTCTGTGCCTCGCGTAATCTGCCCAGCACTAATCCACTCGTTGACATTGGCACAGGAGCGGGTAAAGTGTCCGATGATGGCACACCAGGCACAGGCAGGATTCCGGCCCGGGTTTTGTTGAGACGTAACCATAAACTCCTGCTTGATGTTAGGTACGCCAGGTTGAGACGTCACAGGAGCAGGGGGATGATGATGGACGTGCGGAACCGGAGCGTGCGTCACGGCTGGTGCTGCAGCTGGTGCCGTTGGGACGAAGACCGGAATGGCGGACCGAAGTGCTGAACCTGTCAATAAAAACTTAGCGACGGTGATAACATCATCCATCGGGTACGGGTCATCCGGATGCAAGTCAGGTTTGACGATCGACAACCGGTGCCGAATCCGGTCTTGGACGTCCTGCGGAAAGCCGGCAAGGAAGAAGGACCACTGATCCATTTCTGATAGTCTTCCGGTTCTGACTAGCAGGGTGGCGATCTTGGCGAACTTCCGACGGTAGTCGCCCAAGTCTTCCTGGCTCCGCATGGGTTTCGCCCGGTAGCTTTCTATCAAGTATTGAAGGTCAGCTCGATAATAGCGTTTGTCACCCTCGCATCCAGGGTACAATTCCTTGACTGCGGTAACGAAATCATCCCAATCCGCGTCTACTTCCGTGTATTCCGCGAGCGTTTCCCAGAGCTCTGCCTCCTCGAGGTCAGCATACCTAACGGCTGCCCTAATCTTGCCGGCTTCCGAGAGTCTAGCTGCCGTTCCAAGAATATCGATATCTTCCAGGTAGCGCGGAAGCAAAGCGGGAGTTTTCCCGTCAAACTTGGGGGCGTTTTGCGTGCCTCTAAGGGGCATCTGAAACGGAGTGGCCATTGGTGCCGGGCGATTGACAGGTGGGTTGACAGGTGGGATGACAGGCGGGATGATAGGCGCTAAGCGAAGTGATAGCGGATTAAGAAGCGGGATCCGAGATGGCGCCGGATTGACAGGTAGGTTGACAGGTGATAAGCGAGGCGGGTTGACAGGCGATGAGCGGGCCGATTGACCTGGTTCAAAAGATAAGGAAGGCGACGGAGGAGAGAAAAGAATCTTGGGAGGTCCAGAAGAGGATAAAGAAGTTAAAGGGGAAAGAGAAGAGTGACGAGAGTCTGAGGAAGTTCGACGTCTCAAAGGTGAAGAATGAACAAAGGCTCCGGGAACTGCAAATGAGGCGTAGCTCAGCGTTTCCGGTTCCTGTGTCGGAAGATTGTTTAGCAAGGACGGGTTAAAAATAGAATGAACTGGTTCCGCTGTCAGAGCGGAAGCAATTGAGCCGGATTGATTGGCGACGTCAGGAATGACGGAAACAAAGAAGGCGGAATCTTGAGTAAGGTTGAGGTTGCGAAACAGGACGAGTAAATTTTCAAGTTCTAGTCGATGGGGGATGGGCCGAAGGGTCCTTCTTGTCGACACTGTTGAATCCCTCGCGGTGGGCTCCAGTTGTAAGAAAGCTAAACCCTCTGTAGGAATAGAAATCCCGAGAAGGTCAGTAGCAAAAGATAAAGAAGGGTACGATAAGTTCGACCCTAAAGGGATTCCAGGGAATGAAGACAAGCAAAAGGACTCGTTTCCGGCGTACCAAACCGTTGAAGAACTGGAAAATGATGTTCCGTACGAACAACGGTTGTTCCGGACCACTTCCTTGCTGTTAGGACTAGTGGAACGAAAGTAAGAACGGACGGAAAGTGTTGACGAAGGTTCCGGAGTTTTAGAGAGAGAGGTTGTTGCGTGGAGAAAAGAAAGGTCGATTCAAAATAAGCAAAGTACAGTCTTTTATAGTCCGGGCATACCCGAGACTCTGATAGCGACAGAACGCTAAGTGACAGTACTGGACTAAGTATAGACAGGATAGATGACAAGACGAAAAGGATGAGTAAAAGTAAGGAAAGTGCAACAGTAAAGACGCATAGCAAGGTTAGAGAACATGGAATGGAAGGGAAGCTTACCAGCGAATCATATCATACCTGGACAACGGTTTCCGGGGACACGGAGGACGATACCTGTGAACAAAACAAACTATCCGTGGTTTCCGTATACCACGGAAAGACGGGAACGGGAAGTGATGGGGACGGAAAGCCGTATGTGCGGCGGAAGAGGTTGGAACATATATGGAAACGAAGGAAAGACGTCGAGGAATGTTGAGAATGGGAAATGGGGGTAGAACGCCAGCTGCAAGCGTAGGGAATATGCGTTCCCTACACCGCCCACCCCTAACCAGTGACAATAAGAATATCGGCCCATTCCTACACATTGAGGCTCAACCCATCCATCAGGGAAAACCTCCCCTGGATAATTGCATCAAATCCCATGTATTTTCAGGTAAAACTTGGTAAAATATGATAATAGCTCAATTTTCGCAATTTCATGAATTACGAACTAATTCCTAGCCTCCTCTGATCATCCTGATAATTATCAAGAATTACTTCAAATACTTGATAATTCATGACTATTACTAGAGTAATTCTACTGCCATTCATTGCTCTTCTTTCAATTTAACTTCACACAAAGCAAGGATAGAGACAGATAAATCATATATATTGCCAGTGGCAGCATTATCTACTACATCTCATGTACTAATCTATCACTACAATAATGATGGGCTATGATGGGCTATGATGATGATGATGAGATGATGGACCTACCAGTGGTGATGGTGAGATGAGGGGATGATGGCATACACGAGTGAGCTGGAGGTGGTGGTAGGCATGAGCGAGAGTGAGTTGAGCAGGTGGGTTGGTGAGTGATGAAAAACTTACCTCATGATGGCGGCGGGGCTGTTGAGCCCACATCTGCCATGTTGTACAAGTTGAGGGTGAAAGGTGAAGGTGGTGGGGGGTGGTAGTGGTGGGGCGAACAGCCCGAGCGGCTTGGTGAAGTGAGCGGGTGAATTAGTGGGTGCGCAAAACGCACCTTGTGATGCCGGTGGGGCTATTGAGCCCACGCCGGCCGGCCGTTCGTTCGAGATGAGGGTGAGGTGGGTTTGAAGGTGGTGGTGGTGGCCTGAGCCGTTGTGGACGAGGTGAGTGGATGTGGTGATGGGTGAGTGGGAACTCACCTAGTGAGGCCGGCGAGGCTATTGAGCCCACACCGGCCGTTTTTTTTTGAGGTCGAGGGTGAGCCGAGTTGTGTAGAGATGTGGTGGAAGGTGGTGGTGGGGCAAAGAGCCCGCGGCTGTGTTCGAAGTGAGCGGGTGTCGAGGTTGGTGAAAAATGCTCACCTGTCGAAGCCGGCGGGGCTGTTGAGCCAGCGCCGGCTGTGATTTCCGACTTGTGTTGAGATGTGATGGAACGTGGTGAGGCAAAGAGCCCGTGCGGCCGTGTTCGAAGTGAGTGGGTGTCGAGGTTGGTGCAAGAATACTCAAATACTCACCTGTCGAGGCCGGCGGGGCTGTTGAGGCCACGCCGGCTGTGATTTCCGAGTCGTGTTTATGGTGTGGAAAGAGGAATGTGAGCAAAGGCTGACAGTGACAGTGACACGGCGAGTTCAACACGGTCACGTGACCTGCTCGCGCGGATTTTTGTCAAGTCCGAGCATTAGGACATTGGGGCTACATTTCATTAGGATTTCCTACACTAGACAACTACTGCACTTTTTGTACACTTGTGTACGCTTTTTTGTACACTTTCAATAGACTGATTACTACACTTTCCAGTACACTTGTCCTACGCTTTTTGTACACTTTATTGTACACATTTGGTACACTCAATCACAACACTCTTTCCCACACTTTTGACTACAGTTTTAGTACGCTTTTTTGTACACTTTAGCTACACTCAATCTAGCTACACTGTCCTACTCATTTGACTATAGTTTCACTACGCTTTTTGGTACACAGCCACACTCAATGCTAATACACTCTTGACTACACTTTCAGTACGCTTTTTTGTACACTTTAGCTACACTCAATCACAGTACATTTTCCCACATTGCTAACTACACTTTTAGTACGCTTTTTTGCACACTTTAGCTACACTCATTTATCCTCACTCTTGACTACACTTTTATGTACACTTTAGCTACACTCTATCACAATACACTTTCCCACACTTGCAACTACACTTTCACTACGCTTTTTTGTACACTTTAGCTACACTCAATCAAATACACTTTCCCACACTTGTAACAACACTTTCACTACGCTTTTTTGTACCCTCTAGCTACACTCAATCTAGTTACACTTTCCCACACTTGTAACTACACTTTCACTACGCTTTTTTGTACACTTTAGTACACTCAATCTAGTTACACTTTCCCACACTTGTAACTACACTTTCACTACGCTTTTTTGTACACTCTAGCTACACTCAATCAAATACACTTTCCCACACTTGTAACTACACTTTCACTACGCTTTTTTGTACACTTTAGTACACTCAATCTAGTTACACTTTCCCACACTCTTGCCTACACTTTCACTACGCTTTTTTGTACACTTTAGCTACACTCAATCACAGTACACTTTCCCACACTTTTAACTACACTTTCACTCCACTCTTTTATACACTTGAGCTACACTCAATCCTAATACAATCTTGACTACACTTAGTACACTTTTCTGTACACTTTCTGTACACTCTACTACAAGAGTAAAATTATCTATATAATCATCATGAATTATCATAAAATATCAACTAATACATAGTCAGGGGTGGTCAAATTCCAGATAATTCATGAAATTTCAAGTTTTTTCGAAAATTTCAAGTATTAGCTGAGATTATCTACAATTCTATGCAATTATCCAGGGGAGGTTTTCCCTGATGTCCACAGCACAATTTTGAATTGAGTGTATGCTCTTCAGTTTTTAGGTACAGTTCACTGGGATAAATAATACATGCTATTCAGTCACTCTTGCCATGGGCCAGTGCCGAAAATTTGCAGGCAGACTCACTGCTGCCTCAGCCTGATGCACAGTCGTCCCCACTCCGACCTCAAACTGACCTCAGACCCGCTTAGGTCACCTTGATATCAGACACGTTACCTCACTTTGATACATTACCCAACCTTATTGATATGTAACTCTGTCACTCAATTTCCCCATCACACATGCGTGACGGGGAAATTCCGAGAAATGTTAGGTATAGGATTAACCAAAATGGGCGTGTACTTTAGGCGTGTAGCGCGACGCGGTCACGGTGACCACATGGTTTTCGAAGCGTGCAGCAGTTTACCGACCGCGTATTTCATTTCACTCGTCCTGCAGGCCGCTGCTGTCCACAATCCGTAAGCCATCTTTAGAGTCCTCGTTGTGGGTCGGGCGCAATAACTTGAACTAATGTGGCCGATTGAGATCCTTATCAAAGGTGACGAGGTCAACTTGTTCGAGCCCCCACTACTATTATGACTGCTTCAAACGTTGCGCCTGTACTCGTGGTAAGTCTACCTCGCTTCCAGCGTCTGACCGGAGAGTATGTATAGTTGAGGCTCATGGTAACATCAGGTTGGCGCTGGTCCTGCTGGACTCGCTGCTGCACTTACACTGCTGCGGAACGGCATCCCTGTCCGCATCATCGACAAGGAACCTCATCACCATATCGGACAGCGTGCGATTGCGCTTTGGGTGAGTCCGAACTGACCTCACTTGACTCCAACACTCACGCACCAATAGCCTCGAACTTTTGAAGCTTTTCACTTTCTAGATGTCCCGGAGATCCACGAAAGGAGTACTGCCGTTCTACCTATCCGGGAATATCAGCCAGGAACCCTTGAGCCCATCAAGGAATTCAAGATGTCCCAATACTACGATCCAACCCCATCAATTCCTTATGTGAGTCTCCTCTCCCCGGTCGTATCTTAGGGCGCTGAAGCGGGTTAAATGTCATAGAATAATTTAAGATTTCTCGGTCAGCCCGCACTCGAGAGCGTCCTACGCGCTCATCTTGAAAAGTATGGATGTACCGTTGAGCTGAGCACCGAGCTCGAATCATTTGAGCAAAACAATAACCGCGTGCTTGCCACACTGGTCAAGAATTCGGATGGTGAAGCAGTCTCGGAAATCTTCGAGGCTTCATATCTCATTGGGGCTGATGGCGCTAAGGGTAAATTGTCTCCATAAACAGCTCACTTGTTTCTGTGATGGATAATCATATACACCATTCCATGCAGGTGTCTGTCGGAAACAACTTGGATTGACCTTCCTTGGAGAAATCAGAGATGAATTGAACTCGATCATCGGTGATATATGCATGGATATAGATGGTCTTGATAGAGAGGTACTTACTGCTCACCTTCGATCAATCTCCAAAGCCTTACTTGAGCATCTTTTTAGCATTGGCACTTCTTCGGGAACAGGGTGGACAATTTGTGAGCGGCTTTCTTTGACGACCTACGACTTAGCTGACGCATTACAGCCTCTCACTTCGTCCATCAGATGAAATTGCCCCTGATGGTTTCCAGATCATATTCGCCGTGAAGGACCAGGACCCACAACAATTGGTGGCTGATGAAAACCTTTTGTTGAAAGCCATGTCCGAGGCGGTTGGTCGTGAACTTAACGTTAGAAAGATCGCATTCCTTTCAACGTTCCGGTAAGTCACATTTTGTGGAGACGTTCATCATTCTTACGTGATGGTTGGTCAGTCGTCACGTCCGGATGGTTAACAAGTTTGGATATGGTCGAGTTTTCGTTGCTGGAGGTCAGACAACTGGTCATGATTTACCTTCAGTCACTGATACCACATCCTCCAGACGCAGCTCAGTATGCGCATTCTCGTTTCTATCGCTGACGACTCCTGACTCCCACTTCAGTGTACATAGTCCAACTGGAGGTCAAGGCTTGAATACTTCTGTGCACGACGCAGTGTGTATCAAGTATTCCTCTCCCTTGCCTGGTGACTGAAAGTTTTACCTTTGTAGCTCAATTTGGCATGGAAGCTGTCTCTGGTCTACAAGGGTCTTTCCGCGCCCACCCTCCTCGACTCATACGACCCCGAACGTCTCCCAGTCATCGCCGAAATGCTCAACATCACGACAGGGATCCTCGTCCAATTCCAAAAATCTGGCCTAGAGGGTTTCGTGCGGCGCGAGAGGAAGCTGAACATGCTCGGTGTCAACTATCGCTCGACTCCGATCGTGATCGACGAAGTCACAAAAGCCGAACCTGTGAATGCATACGGGGACTTGGACGAGAGCGTCCTCGTCGCTGGTGATAGGGCACCGGATGCACCTGGGCTGACTGTGGTCAAGGCAGGTGCGAATGGTGCACTGGGTGCAGAGACGAGGTTGTTCGATCTGTTCAAGGCCACTTATCACACGGTGCTCGTGTTTGGTCCGGAGCTGGCGTATGCGGGGGATATCGTCGGCGCGTTATCGTCGTACCCTCCAGAGTTCATTCGGCCCGTGGTCGTTCTTCCTCAGGAAGCGGCTGCGATAATGTCGGGCACGTTGGGGGCGGAGGTTGTTGTGGACGCGGCTGGGCATGCTTACCGTGCGTTCCTGGTTGAGAAGGGGGAGAACAAGGTGGTGGTTGTTAGACCTGATGGTGTCGCTGGTGCGGTCGTGCGTGGTGTTGAAGGGGTGAAGGCGTATTTCGGGAAGATCTTCCTGTAGAGTGTCATAGCATTGTATGTTGAACTTTGGTAAGTATGAGCATATGTAGGCACTACGTTCCAACGATGAGAGAATAATATACCAGATTCCGTGTCTCGTAGTGTCACGTCACCAGAGACCGCAGCACAAACTCGCGTTGGACACTAGATAAGACAAGCGCGACGCTAAGGAAAAAGGAGAAACATGCGAGAAACGGTAAATATACGATGACAAAGCAGGACGCTGGACCACACATATGCACGGACTCAGGGGTTTGCTAATCACTCCATAACACGTAGCTTCGAGAGTGATGGAATCAATCAAGAATCGATTACACTCTCTAACGCAGTGGGTGCAGGCGGGTGTTTCGACTGGCGATGGTAGTAATTACCTTTGCTTGCAAGGTCATGCTCCGACGGTAATCCAGCTGTAACTTGAGCTTGAATCCCCAAGCAGAAGAAGGACAAAAATGATACCGCAATACTTGAAATTTTTGCATTATAGATACCCGCCCCAAAACGAGGCAAGCTTTCACTACAGGACTGTTTACGCTAAATCTATGCCAAAATACAACGCCATGTCGCCCTACAGTAAAATCTTCCCGAAATACGCCCTCACCGCTTCAACACCACGCACGACCGCACCAGCGACACCATCAGGTCTAACAACCACCACCTTTTTCTCTCCATTCTCAGCCAGGTAGGCGCGGTAAGCATGCCCAGCCGCGTCCACGACAACCTCCGCCCCAAACCTATCCGACATCGTCACAGCCGCTTCCTGAGGAAGAATGACCACAGGCCGAATGAGCCCCGGAGGGTACGACGACAACCCGCCGATGATATCCCCCGCATACGCCAGATCAGAACCAAACACGAGCACCGTATGGTAAGTGGCCTTGAACAGATCGAACAACCTCGTCTCCGATGCACCATTTGCACCTACCTTCACCACAGTCAGCCCAGGTGCATCCGGTGCCCTATCACCAGCGACGAGGACGCTCTCGTCCAAGACCCCGTATGCATTCACAGATTCGACTTTTGTGACTTCGTCGATCACGATCGGGGTCGAGCGATAGTTGACACCGAGCATGTTCAGCTTCCTTTCGCGTTGCATGAAACTCTGTAGGCCAGATTGTTGAAATTTGACGAGGATCCCTGTCGTAATGTTGAGCATTTCGGCGATGACTGGGAGACGTTCGGAGTCGTATGAGTCGAGGAGGGTGGGCGCGGAAAGACCCTTGTAGACCAGGGACAGCTTCCATGTCAGATTGAGCTACGAAGGTGAAAATTTCAGTCATCAAGTAAGGGAGATAAATACATAATACACACTGCGTCTTGCACACAAGTGTTCAAGCCTTGACCTCCAGTTGGACTATGAACACTGAAGTGGGAGTCAGGAGTTGTCAACGATAGAAACGAGAATGCGCATACTGAGCTGCGTCTGGAGGATGTGGCATCAGTGCCACACCAAAGGTGAATTATAACCAGTTGTCTCACCTCCAACAACGAAAACTCGACCATATCCAAACTTGTTAACCATCCGAACGTTAGGACTAACCAACCGCCACGTAAGACCGATGAACGTCTCCGCAAAATGTGACTTACCGGAACGTTGAAAGGAATATGACCTTTCTAACGTTAAGGTCACGACCAACCACCTCGGACATGAGTTTAAACAAAAGGTTCTCGTCAGCCACCAATTGGTGTGGGTCATGATCCTTCACGGAGAACATCAACTGGAAACCATCAGGGGCAATTTCATCTGTCGGACGAAGTGAGAGGCTGTAATGCGTCAGCTAAGTCGTAGGTCGTCAAAGAAAGCCTCTCACAAATTGTTGGCCCTGTTACCAAGGAAGTGCCAATGCTAAAAAGATGCTCAAGTAAGGCTTTGGAGATTGATCGAAGGTAAGCAGTAAGTGGTACCTCTCTGTCAAGACCGTCTATCTCCAGGCATATATCACCGATGATCGAGTTCAATTCATCTCTAGTTTCTCCGAGGAAGGTCAATCCAAGTTGTTTCCGACAGACACCTGCATGGAATGGTGTATATGATTATCCATCACAGAAACAAGTCGGAGATAACATACCCTTAGCGCCATCAGCCCCGATGAGATATGAAACCTCGAAGATTTCCGAGACTGCTTCACCATCCGACTTCTTGACCAGTGTGGCAAGCACGCGGGTATCGTTTTGCTCAAATGATTCGAGCTCAGTGCTCAGCTCAACGGTGCATCCATACTTTTCGAGATGAGTGCGTAGGACGCCCTCGAGTACGGGCTGACCGAAAAACCTTGGATTATTCTATACCGCATGTAACCCACATTAGCACCCTAAGGTACGACAGAGGAGAGGAGACCCACGTAAGGAATTGATGGGGTTGGATCGTTGTATTGGACTATCTCGAATTCCTTGATGGGCTCAAGGGTTCCTGGCTGATACTCCCGGATAGGTAGGATGGCAGTACTCCTTTCATGGATCTCTGGGACATCTAGAAAATGGAAAGCTTCGAAAGTGCGAGGCTATGGTACTGATGTATGAGCGTCGGACTCCAGCGAGGTCAGTTCGGGACTCACCCAAACTCCGGTCGCACGCTGTCCGATACGGTGGTGTGGTTCCTTGTCGATGATGCGGACAGGGATGCCGTTCCGCAACAGTGTAAGTGCAGCAGCCAGTCCAGAAGGACCGGCGCCAACCTGATGTTACCGTGAGTCTCAACTATACATACTCTCTGGTCAGACGTTGGGGAAGGGAGGAAGACCTACCACGAGTACAGGCGCAACTGAAGCAGTCATAATATGTAGCAGTGGGGAGTAGCTCGAACAAACTGCCCTCTACACATCGAGCTCGTCACCTTTTATAAGGATCCCAATCGGCCACATTCAATTGGCCGGGTTCTCATTAGTTGTTGCGCCCGACCCACAACGATGACTCTAGAAAATGGCTTACGGATTGTGGACGGCAGGCGGCAAGTCTCTGCCCGATTATGATGGGGTGAGACGCGTTGACTCCAAGTCCGATCATCTGGACGCTGTGCGGTGAACTTCTACGCAGTACTTACGCCATGGAATGATGCATGCTCTCGGCAACTGGGCCTGCAGTTGTGACACTGTTGTGACCTGATGCGAATTAGCTTCGATGCATGTACAGTAGTCCTTACGCGTTTGAATTTACAAGTAATTTACTAATTTACAGCATCGAGTTGATTTACTTAATGGTGATTGCGTAAGCAGGCGCGCGTGTCAGCTCGTACTACGTAGTGCTCGCCTGCTTATGCATATGGACGCTACGCAGTGGGGAGACTGGAAGCGTACGAGCTTTTGCCAGCCTACACCATCCGCAGAGATAGGACACCGTACTGCCCTGACAGGTGGTAACAAACAAACGTTCATGAACTCAAATCAGGGCAAGCACTCCTTCCTTTGACTCTGCATCGCCACGTATGTCTTCCTATTTTTCTGTCCTAGAGACTTTGAACTTCTGCAGCTATGGCTTGTGTTTCGATCCATTGATGCACTAGTTAAGATATCTCACTCGCGAAGCGCTCAATATGACATGCTCAGCTTAGTAACCACCCTGGACAGCAGGAATGTTTCGATTCCGAGCCAAACCGATAAAGAAGTTAGTTCAGAACCAAAATTCAACCTGCCATTGAAGTCTAGCGTGCTCATGCTGCGCCGTTTGAGGACCATTTAAGCTGTGAATCCTGACCCGGAGTTACCTTCGAACCTCTACTCACTCCCCTTGTAGCACCATACAACCAACAATGGGGACTCGTTATGTCAGAAACTTCACGATCCTGTGGTGAGCACATCTGTTCTCGATTCTCATACGCTTACCACGGATGGCCCGTCAGCAAAGATCTAGATGTGGATACGACTTTGGCATTCATGTTCGCCAAGCAGGGCGACGATCAATACAAAGATGTTCGGTCAGTCGTGTGGAGGTCAGTGTCCGTTCTTGTATGGGGTCATGCCAACCGTGATGACTGATTCGAGATCAGAGTCACCCAGTTCGGCAAAGCTGGTGTGTACTGAGTCATCTCCCCCACGTTGCAAGGGTTGACGTTTCCTGCCTATCGTTGTCTAGGCTCCTACTCCATCAAGGACACGTTTGTCAACGAGTGAGTCTCTGGGCTCATGAAACAATGCGAACACCTGTTCAGATATTAGGTATGCGTTCATGAAACTGCAAGTGAACGAAGGCGGTCAAACCTTGGCCGCTACACACGTTGCGATTGGGGTGAGCTCCTCGTCATTGGTACCCACTACGTAGAAATCAAACGCTTTTCGACTACCCACAGATGAATCAGAAAACCACACTGTCGAAGGAGATGCAGCATTTCGTATTCTCGGTAAAGATCACCGCCGTGTTCGTATCACTGTGGTTCTATGACATCCATACAGCCCCCTGAAATTGTGGCACACCCGACCGACCAACCTCCCAAGGTGATAAACAAGACAGGGTTCGTTGAAGACATTTACTTTGGTAAGTCGGGAATGTCATTGTCGCACTCCTTTTACTTTCTATGATTTACAGGATTCAAGCAAGTTTCAGACCCGGACTCGTACGTTCCAGTGTTAGCGTACAAATCAGTCGGGTATGTGCATCGTCTGTTGTGGGATCGATGTGCTCATGGGAAATGGGATTCAAGGCAAGATCATCCCGTCGCTGTTGCGTTCAAACCCATCCTACAGATTTTCTCCACGTCACAGTATTCACAAGGGCAAGTCGTAGTGCAACCTAATTCAGACCCGATCGCAGAGCTTCCCCTTGATGAACTCAAGGAGCGAACTTTTTGGGAGCTTCATTTCGATGCGGCTCAGGGGACTTATCGCCTTGCGCCAGTCGAAACACATATCGGAACTTATTGAAATTGATCGACTTGGGTTGGGTGTGTATCTGTACATTTTCGTGGTGGATGATCAATAATCTCGGCGCCGAGCGGGCGCAGATTCAGAGCGTTCTGAGACTATTTGTACGATATTCGCTGTCCAACGTCATGCAGAACAGGATTCCTGTCACGGTCTTGATGCTTTGAAATGAATCATTCCCTCTTAGAGTCTTGGTGCCTGGCTTGCTCGGAACTTTGACGGCTGGGCGCTTCAACTCCGTCACGGTTGTCCTGGTTGTCCTCAAGACAATCGCCGCTGCTGATACTTGTCTCTGACAGTCACGACAATGAGCACTACAACGAAGACCATTACCATCAACAGGTAATCCGAGTCCCCCGGACTCCTGCTTCATAATCCATGTGTTTCGGTTTCTGAACTTGGGCCCTCAAATTTAGCAATGATTTGGGGACAGATGCAACGCTGCTCTTAATCTTTGATACCAATTCGAATAATCCCAGCCTCAAGGCGTACGGAGATTTCTACCCCTGTGTTCTGAGGTACGGAAATATCATCATGCTTTCAAGTTTTCGTGCTCTGCGCTTACGTCGCACTCTCAAGAGTTTCCTCCTTCGGCGGGACAGGTACGCAGTCCTACCAAACGCTGATGTTGTGTCCCCGTTGTAACAATTCAAAGGACATTATGCGACCACTTTGAGATACACGAATCAGTGAGTACACAAGCAAATTCTACCATCGGGGTCGTCGATTCTAATCGTCCACGAATGTGCAGGCTTTCGTTTGTGAAACCCGAAGAAGGACTCGATGGAAAGCTGCCCACTGTCGACAGGAATGGCCTCGACGAACGTGATCAAGAAAGTCTAAGGGACTCTGCCCCCGCGACCTGGGTTGAGATCGATGTGGGAAACCATTCTGCACAGTACATCGTACTCGCCTTACTAATGGAATGCTAGCCTAGTCAAAAGACCACCCTCACGCAGGATGGGATGATTTATCGATTCTCCGTGAGTATTTATTTACGCTGAACGATCCCTCCGATTCGTTCGGGCTAAGTTCATACCCTCAGACCCCGACAACTCTCGTTCAACCTCAGGATGTCATTCAAGCATGGAACGAAAGCAGTGTCTGGGAAAATATCGTCATTGGTGGGTCAGAGACGTGGCAGAGCACTCACATCACTTAGACACTGACCGATATCACTGTATCACCAGCCTATCGACACAAGGTGGATACATTGCCACAGTCAGCTTGGTTATTCCCCAGAGTCGGGTAAGTCGTCTGAGAATAAGCCGACGGTGGTATTCCATATCGACCTGACCTATTCTGCAGGAGTGGTTCCGACATCACGGCCCAGTTTGCGCCCATCCTTCAAGCCTACGTCGTCAGTCCCTCTAGCTACATGGAAAATCAATTCGTCAACAGTCCTATCCCGGGTTCACCGATTTGGACACAGGATCTTCGTGTTTTGGACGCAGCGACAGATTGGAAGTTGATGTGGGAGGCATCTAGTGGAAGGTTCAGCATAGTTAAGATATTTTGAGAGGTGCGATTAGTTCCGATATAGCGGGAAGTGTCTCCCGTGAATCGTCAGGTGAACCTCTTGCTGCTTCAATTTTAACAGCTAATCATAGTTACCTTCCAGGAGAGCTCCCTCCATCACATTCCGACTCGCTCTGAAGCTGTAACGGTGTTCCGAGCCCGCGGATAGTGCGGTAGTGTACCAGAGCACTTTGTTTTTCTTGCGTTTTTTTGTCCCGCCCTCACTGACATGTTTCGTACATACTAGTATTGTATTCAATCTTCAAAACAGACCACTTGTACATAGCACATCAGAATGACATCTCGGCTTGTCTAAGCCCTCCGAGTCGGTGTGTACAGTGACCACGAAGTCGCTCATTAAGAACTCGTTTGATTTCCGTAACACTGGCATATGCCGCTGTGACTTTTGACCAGAACGCGTTTTGTAGCGAGATGGAATGGGTAGGGCTATGGACAACATGGATGGTGTCACGCGCTCATTCGGATTTCCACCGTAATGTGGACGGACAATATGTGGAGAGTGGTAGGACCCTCGTCGATTGTTCCTGGTATCCATTTTATTCTGTGATTTCTTCTTAGGCCTCCGAATTCAGATCTCGTTGTGACCATCATGGTCGGGTGTCATCGTGTTAATAAAACCTAACCCTAGAAATCATTTATCGGAGTCTGAAGTTATAGCGATGCCGATCGGCATTTGAACCGTCACCAAACATCCTGAATGACACAGTCACGAGGATTTTTGCCAGCCCCTGTACTCAATGTTATAGAGCTCGTATATGCCGATGGATTTACTAAATCTACTCTCGCTCAGCCGGTTCCGAGTAATATTTGTGAATATACACTGGTTGACTGGTTCTCAGGCTAACTGACTTATGTAATTTATATTTTCCTGACGAAGGCATGTCAGTTTGTTAAACTTGCAATTGGCGAGTAACCCACTTTTCTGTTTCCTCAAGCTTTACGTCCCATAACTGTCCCCTCCATATGCCGTTCATCGTGACAGAGGTATTGTTGCGTATGAGGATAAGCACCACGGTATATGGGATTTCGAGATCCACGAGGAAGCAAGTGGCGACTACCGTTTTCTCTGTTTTAGAGGGAACCTGGATCTTGAATATGGGCCTGTAAAGCACCTTATCTGTTTTCTGTTCGCCGAGGGTCCATGTCGTGGTCGTAGATTTTTCGCCAGTGGCCTTGGCGTTTCCCTTGATGTATTCGTCGAACGAAACTGAACGATCGTGCCGTATGTAGTTCAGCGCTATGAAGGGCGAGAGAGAACTTTGGAGGACATACGTTGTATTTCGAAACCTGCTTTGAGCGTGTAGCCATCCTGATACTCGAATTTCGACAAATAAGAGATTTCCTTGGTGACAGCGATTGACATTGTCTCCGGTGAGTTGGATGAATTCCTCTTGGTTTGACCCCACATATCCGAAAGTGGAGTACGACGCACTTCCTTTCGGGCCGGGTACTTAAAGTCAATGGTCTTGACAACCACATCCTCCATGATGAACTGGAAGTATTGTTCGTTGGTGATCCCGCTCCCTTGAAGAACAAGACTGAGCGCTGGATATGGGTCTCCGCTCGAGGTGATGGAGTAGCTTGACCCAACAATGCGCACCAAGGATTTGTCCGTTGGGTGTTGTATAAGCGTTACAAAGCTGCAGTAGGGAATCAAATCAGCCCCGGCATCAGATCTCTAGACGAAAGCTCACCATACTTTTCAGTGGTTGGCACATTGCCGGTTTGACGTAGAGTAGTCATAAGCCTCTTGTCACTATTATCAAGCGAAATGCATTTCGCCGAGAGCTTCCCTTGGATGGTAAAATAACCTCGGCCCCCGTTCCAGCGCCCCGCGCTCCGTACAAAAAACAACTGGTTATCCGGGTCCAGTGGAGAGGTCTTTGACTGCGCGATCGGAGGCTCAGGTTCCGTGCTATCCAGCTGGGTCTGCGCATATAAGTAGTGTCTGGAGGTATAACCCATTATGCGGTAACAGGCTGCGTCTGGTAGCACAACAGACATCGTGAAACTGTGGAGTTGACAGTCAGCAGTGCCCATGAGGGAATTGAACGGGTGACGGTACCAACTATCTGCAGTTCAAGTTCGGTCGATGGGATAGTGAAACTGAACGCTGACTCGTTGAGGGGATGATGAGAAATAGCATTGTGGGAGGCTTCCTTTTATTCGTGACGATCGCTTACTGCGACGTAACCCGCATACTGCAATCGCCGATCCTCCAATTGGAGTTACAAACCCGAAGCCCCGAGTTTCCTGTGTTCCAGCGGGAATGCTCTCTCAGATCTCAGCCATCGGTACTACTAGTAGCACCGAGTGGTGTCTATGAATAGTATTTTGCATCGCTGAAGTGTAAGCCCGTGCGCGTGACCGCTGGCCCCTGCCCATCGTGAAAAAATGAGATGCCAAGGCATTGACACGAAGAAACTCCATGGTTGCACTGACCGAGACGGTACGAATACTGTACTTCTTCGCGAACTTGAATGGCGTTCTGCTCATTTCCGACAAGATCGATGGGTAATAGCAGCGTATGGGTACAAATTAAAGTTCTACGAACTTGAAGTTGCCTAATCAATCGAGCTTCAGCGCTCAGCTTCAAGTTCATCCCTCACACAGCAACCGGACAACAAACAGGAGCTTGATGCTTTGCAACATATCAAGGCCGATCGGATGGCTTTTTTTGCCGAGCAGGCAGAACGAATGAGAGTTCCCTCAGGCTTGTGCCGATTTCTCCGGATCCAGCCTGCCAGTGATGCATTCTAATCCCCCCACATGCAGAGACCGATCATTTGATCGGAATTCGCGTTTCACCGGGTGACAGTGCCTTCCAAGTTTCCCCACACCCCAGATCGCCCTCGCACCGAAAGACATGGCCCAGACAAAACATGTCACAGGGCGTCGCATGTATACGTTATTATAAGTCACGGACTAGGATACTCAAGGTTGGTCACCCGTTGGGTTGCAAATGGGATTGACTTCAAGGAGTGGTATGGCAGTGTGTCAGCGGTGTTCCCCGTAGACCGGTCCATAACTTGAGGTCCATCATTTGATCGGAATTCGCGTTTCACCGGGTGACAGTACCTTCCAAGTTTCCCCACACCCCAGATCGCCCTCGCACCGAAAGACATGGCCCAGACAAAACATGTCACAGGGCGTCGCACGTATACGTTATTATAAGTCACGGACTAGGATACTCGAGGTTGGTCACCCGTTGGGTTGCAAATGGGATTGACTTCAAGGAGTGGTATACCCCATGTGTGTCAGCGGTGTTCCCCATAGGCCGGTCCATAACTTGAGGTCCATCATTTGATCGGAATTCGCGTTTCACCGGGTGACAGTGCGTTCCAAGTTTCCTCACACCCCGGTTCCGGATCGCACTTGCACCGGGAGACATGGCCCACTTTGCAGGACAGACAAAGCTTGATAAAGGGCGTCGCAGCTCTACGTTATCACCACCTCAACAACTCACTGGCAACTCACTATCCCGTCCACAGCACAACAACCCACCGGGATACTCGAAGTAGGTCACCCGTTGAGTTGCAGCTGGGATTGAATATTGAATACTGACTCTCGATGTCGCAGGCAATCCTGAAGATGCCGTTGTACATTCCTCCAGAGAACGTGTACTTTCGCTTGAAGTCCCAGTCGTCCAAATACTACATATATTTACGGCCCGGCGCGAAGCCTGAGGTCTGGTACAGCGGTACCACAGCTGATGACCAGTGGCTTTCGTTGAGCAAAGGCACCATGGGCAGCCAACCACTCTATGCGTTCAAGGGCAAGACCTCCCATAAATATCTTGCCTCGCGAGCTGAGCAAGAACCTCTTGTCCACCTCGTTGCGAGCATGAGCCCCAGTGTGGGACAGTAAGTTGCTCTGTTGTCTGTGTAGCAGCGCATAGGTTGATGATCTACCGTGCAGATGGTTCAAGATTGAGCCCTCTGATGCCGCGAACCACAACGGGCCCTTCTTCCGCATGATGTGCCCCGAAACGAGGACAACAATCGCGTCCCGCCATAGTACACCAGAGCGCCCAACCCCTAAGGGCGTTTTCAACTTTCCTCCTCGCCATTATACAGACAAGAACAGCTCCCAGTACTTCCAGTTTGTTTTTGAGGGAGCGATAGTCGACAAGATCGACTTTCATACTGAACGCGGAACGAAGACCAATCAAACTGCTGTTCAGGAGACCGAACGGAACGCAAATCCCCTGCCGATGCCTCAGACCATTCATTTCGAACACATAATCCCACAGATCGAGACCTCAAAGTTCACTTATGGGGGGTCCGGCTTCGAGCTCGAAGAAGGCACCCTGTTCAAATGTATATCTATCCTTGTCTTCAGTCTTACCACCCTCTGAAGCACATTCATTGATGTAGCCCATCTCCCGTCCGTCGACGTGAACGGAGACATCTTCGAGGACAAATCCAGGACCACCAGCTCTATCTTTGCAAGAGAGACGACGTGGACGAGGGAGAACGAGGCATCATTTTGTGCCAGCGCTCAACCGTATGAATCTTTAACAGGGCTGTTCACGGTTCAGAAGGCGACTGTCATCGTACCATACACCATGCACCTTCGCACGCTGGGTCATAAGGTCCAGGTCACGATGACAGGCGAATGGAAAGGGGTGGTCACATGGGACATGAAAGGCGAACTCGCACCTACTGTACTAAGAGTGTAACGATACATGGACTGCAGCGTGGTTGAGATGTTTTGAGTACTGCATTTACGTGACGTGTTACGATAGCCGAGGGAAGATGAACACTTGGTCAATAGGAGTATGGTACTCGGAGACGCTACTTAGGACGAAGATACGGATTTTATCGATTGTGATATGTCTGCATGACGCTTTGATTTGGTGGAGCGCGGTGCTACTCGGGAATGACTTGGTCACTGAGGGCGAGTGAGACGACCTTTACAAGGTCCCTTCAAATAGTGTTTTCACCATTAAGACTGAAGAGAGGCGGCGTCAGGAATGTATACCCAAGATCACCCGTCGGTATCTCATTGAGATGCTGGATCCTGTCTCGCATAGTTTGCGTCAGCGAGGGGTGTGATCCAAAAAGGTTAGAGACGAGCGTACATGTGCGGGGGATGTGTCGTCGATCCAGAATTCAATCAAATATCTCACTTTTGCTTCCGCGGAGGCGTACTAGCCCAGCCTTGCAGTGTTTCCTGCTTCCTTCACCGTCATTTCCAAGTGAATTCACGCATGCTGACCGAATCGGCAGCAAATCGCCCCTCTAAGACGTGCGCGAAATCAGTTTCATTGATTCAACTACAGAGCAATAGTACAAGGATATCCAAGAAACGAGGCGTGAATGGTCGAAAGAGGCTGATAAAGGTGGTTTGTCGCTTGCTGTAGGAACGTGGTGAGCGTTGCCCTGAGCGATATGGACTGGGAACAAAGGCCTCGGCAGCGTTAATTGTGTTTGGTCAAAAATGGAGTTGCCGCCGGACGCCACCAACAACGACGACTAGTCGACCGACATACGAGCTAGATCGCGAGTACGAGCAGGAGCAAGACACGTTAAGACCACTGGTACTTCAAGAAGGACCGAGCAAAGATCCGTCGCTTTGACCCGCGCTGTCAGGTTGCTTTGTGGATCGAATGCCAAAGCGATGGCTGTTACACCTGTGAGTTTACCACACTTCTATCGCGCTCGACGTCGTGGACGTTCTCTAGCACGCTTTGTCTGTTGCTTTGGCACATCCTGGGTTGAGTGGAGGTGGAGAAGCTGTGCTTACGCGGTCCACAGAGCAAACAGGACCACAACAAGGTGGACCCACAAGGACCTACTGCCAGCGCCTGTCTTTCGCTCTATTTAAAGGCATGCGAAGCGCGCCGTTATCACAACCGCAAAAGCTATTTAACCGTCACCTGTCGAGGGTATGTACTTATCTTACATCAACTTGACAGCTGTGAAAAACCATTTTGTTAGGTTCGTGTTTGCGTGGAACATGCCTTCGGGGCTCTTAAGGGACGGTTTCAGTCTCTTCGAGAGCTTCGTCTCCACATCCGCACCCCAGAGGATATGAAGTATGCCGTGCACTGGGTGCAATGTTGCATCATTTTGCACAACATGATTATCCGGTTTGAAGAGGCACTTGGGAAAGAACCATCAGTAGGTTGGGCGCGTGCGGAGATGAGCGAAGCTACTCACGAAGTTGATCCTGTAATGGTGGCTATTCCTGCAGGAACACCAGGGCAGCAGTTCCGTGTTGAGTTGATGCGGGAGCTATTTTCGTCGCTGGGGAGACACGAATACATCGTTAACGAGGAGAACATGGAATAGTAGGGTTACACAAGATGTATTACGATCAAGAAAAGATACACCACTTCACGATGATACAAAGCAGAGTAAAGGGGATTGAGAGAACATGACTTGGATGCTGCAAGAACGAAGAAAAAACGCCGATGGATGGGTACATAGGTCGTGGATAGGGATACAGTGGCTAGGCGGCTGCAGGGAACAGGTCGGACGAGAACGAGAACGGGGATGAAGTGAAGGGCACGACAGAGCAGCTACGGGAATCCAGCGGAAGACGACGAGGGTCCAGCGGAAGATGACGAGGGTCCAGCGGAAGATGACGAGGGTCCAGCGGAAGATGACGAGGGTCCAGCGGAAGATGACGAGGGTCCACCAGCAACCGAAGGCACGGATTGGAGCTGACGCTGAAGCTCGATTTGCAGCCGTAACAACTCGATCTGTTGGGTAATCTTATGTGACTCCTCCTGGTTCAGTTGGATATCGAGCTTCTTGAGTTGCTCCTCGCGTCTGAACCCCATTTCAGCATCAGTTCGCCTGTAGGAAAGCTCTTCATGCTGGTTGTCAAGCTCCTGCTTGCGTATAGCAAAGGTGTATCGCAACACTTTAGACGAAGGTGCACTGCCAGTGGCAGACCCCTCGTCGATGAGCATCTCGCTAGCCTTATCCAACTCTGCCAGTTTTGTATTGAGCGGATTTGTGGAGCCCAAGGAAGTTGCCCTCTTAGTGGAGGTAGCAGCACGGCTGACACTCGTCATCATGCTGACTGTTGAGGGCGCAGAACTGGGAGAACGCGGATATGAAGAGTGTCTTATAAACGAGTTTCACCCATCTCGCAACGATGTCTTGCCCTTGGGCTTGACAGAAAACGGCGTAAATTCTTGAGGAGGCTGCACTCGCGCTTGGCGAGCCTCTGGTTCCTGAGGAGAGTAGTGAGTACATATATACATACCGACGGCGGGAAAACGACCCGGATACATACCTGGCGAGATGGTATTATGATATCTTCCATAGCAGGCGCCTTGTCATCAAAGTCAGGGTCGTTGTCCAACAATGTCCATCTCCGCCTGCTCATCTCCTTGAGCGTAAATGTCCTCCATATCGTCTAGGCCTGGGGGGGCCGGTCCACCATCATCTTCATCTGGCGCACCGGCATCGGCACGGTCTTCGAGTTCTTCGTTCACAGCCGTGTTCTTACTACTACTAGTAGCTGCTGACTTTGGCTGGATGATACCAAGCAGGCTTTCGGCGTGATTAGCGCTTGGTTTGGAGGAAACAAGTTCACTGTCAAACGACGGAATGCCATTCCAGATGGCATGAAGCTCTTGGTAATACGGAAATACCTGGAGGACATCTTCTAGAAGGGAGTTAGGCCAACTTGAAATGTACTAGGTAAAGATTAACGACATACCCAGCAGATTTTGTGATGCTGGCGTGTCTCCCTCATCAGCCTCAGGTAAAATACCACTTCCTGTGCTTTTGAATCGTGAGCCGTGCTCACGATACTTGGACTTAAGCCTGTAACGACTTGAGTGAGCTGCAAAGGACAGGAATCGAGTGTGGGACTTACGTGCTCAAGCGGTTGATCACCGAAGTTACATATCTTGAGGGATCGTCCGCATATGCAGCGAGGTGGTCAGGATCCTTTTCAAAAATCTGCCTTGCGATTGCACCTGAAACATCTTTCTTGTTTTTCCCAGATGGCCTATCATCAGGGGAGAGCTTGGGAGTAGAGGTGGTCGATGAACGACTATCATGAAATAGAATATGCCGATCAGCAGCGTGAGAGGTGATCCACTCGACAAGTAGATCTGAGCGTCGCCCTTCCCAGATGATATTTGTAACTGATGTCTTCTTAGCAGGCACTGCGGCAGATGGTGCAGTGGCAGGTGCAGGTGCAGGTGCAGGTGCAGGTGCAGGTGCAGGTGCAGGTGCAGGTGCAGTAGCGGTCTTCGCACCTCGTCCTCGTCTTTTCTTCGGAGGTGCAGGTACACCACCTCTTGCTGGGGGAGCTTGTGAAGCATCCGCTGCGGGCATCTTCTGAGCTGTTCGACCTTTGGCAGCCATCGAAATTGGTCTGTAGGTCAAGGCTTGAAGCCTTGCAGAACGACGAGGCAGCACACGGAGGGCAGGCATGATTTTCAAACTCCGGCTGGGTCATGGAAACAAAAAAACGTGTCTTTCAGGTTTGGATAATAGCCCTGACATAGCCTCCCAATAGGTGACTTGAATACCACTATTGATAACCAGTTACAGTTACAGTTTTGTCAAAAGAGATACAAAACTTAAGTTAACTGGACTTTTAAACACTAGACGTGGACAGAGGCATACTACCACACCATCTGTTGCTCCCTCTTCCTGTTCCCACCAATCAGCCAATACCCATTGAACTGCTTGACGACCTCCTCCCCTCTATACCTGTATCTCGGGTGAGACTTATTTACATGACGACGACGCCACTGTTTATGATGGAGATGATCCAACCGACGATGTCGGATACACGAACATGACCGGCTCCCCGGGTCACTATGGGTTGAACATTTGACTAGCTTTTATCTTCATCAATGACTTGATTCTAGTACGGGGGTAATGTTATGATTGCCCCATGCTTCCCTTTCCTCTTTCCCTTGTACTAATACCTAGTCGCTGGTTCGAGTCCTGCCTAGGCCTATCATTTCTCGCTTTGCTTTAGTCAACGAACCTTCTCTAATGTTCTTTTACCTTCCATGATTCGTCATCGCTGACTTATACGTTTACCAAGTATGACTCATTCTTATTCGTCATGACTTGTTCTTACACATTCTGACTCGTTCCACGCCTACCCTTAACTCATTCCTTTACTTATATAAACCCTCGAGTTCTCTCCTGTAACCTTAAGTTAGACCTATGCAATCTAACCTCGTTGCTCCTCGCTTTCCTTGAACCCTCTGAGAGTCCCCATCCCACTCTTAAACAGATGCTAGGCCTTAACGTGAACATCCCATCATTAGGCTACACTTGAAACCTTTGTCCCAGACTAGACTTTTGCGTCTATGCTTTGACCTATCCGGTACAAGTGTAATAGTCTCGCTGATCAAGGATCCTTTGGTATGAATTGAAAACTGGAACCATCAGGAAGTAGGTTCCAATCTCGTCTTCTCGTGCTGTCACTCAGTATCAGGGTCATGTCCTCCATGAGGATCAATACCTGTGTGAGACGAGGGACTTGATGGAATGCTGGAGTCAGCTCTTCCATCTCCGTCTGGAAGTCTGAAGAAGAATCCGACTGCGACTGGGCGAGTCATTGCTAGGTGATGGTTGATATGGTATTTAAAAACTTTTCAAACTTTTGCCTTCAACGGTATTCGAACACTGGACTTTGTCTACAACTTAGGGGTCAAGCCGGATTCACCTTTGTCCGCTGTGGTAGTCCCTGTAGCATTACATAATCTATTACATAATCAGGTCATGTGACAAAGATCTAGACTTAGATGAGTCAGCAATGATGTCATGGCCTAGACCCTAATCCGTGCCTGGTACCTTTTCTTATCATTGTACCATGTACCTTATCTATCTTTCCCTTTATGTTTTTCTTATTAGGCTGTTGGTCTGTGCGCACTTCTCAATAGTATATAGGTAGCCCTGTACTTATCACAGACCCCAGTCTAATTCATTTGTTGTGTCACCACAATTAAGTTTTAGTACTCAGCTTAGTCTTTCGCAAGGTCTAGTGTACCTAAGTCCCCGCCGTGTTGTGAGCAATCATAACATAGCAGCATGGCCTGATTGGCCTACGTTTACAGAAGTTGTCAAGAACTACTTCCAGATTGATGTTATCGCCCACGAGAGCTTCCGGAAGTTAGAAGCACTCAAACAGGCTGGAAAGCCTATTGACATCTTCTTACAAGAATTCACGTTGTTGCAGGACAAATCGGAAATCGCAGATGCCCATGCGGAAGAGATTCTAAAAAAGGCAGTAGACTACAAAATCTACTATCAGGCGCAAATCAGCACCAACGCTGATGAGCAAAGCTTTGACGATCTCGTTGAGACTTATTGAAAGATGGGTCGAACCTTCGAGCGTATTGTCGTCGAGCGTGGTGCACCAGTCCGTCAGGCACCAGCTCCAGCGCCAAGGCCTTCTTCCTCATATCTGTATCCTCCTCCTCGTTACCCAATTGCATCTCGTCCACTTCCGTGTCCCCCCGCTCCGTATGCGGCTCCCCGTTTCACTCCCACCGGCACACAGCCTGGTCGTGGAGCCCCGATGGATAGTGCTTCAAAGTCCAGTTGCGCAACTGGTAAAAGACTGGCAACTGGACTGGACCGCAACTGATCGCAACTGGACTGCAGTTGCCGGTTGCCGGCATTTGAGATCAAAAGACTGCAGTTGCAACCGAAAAAAAGACCGGTTGCAAACGATGCACAGCCACCCCCTATGTATTACCCTATTTTCCCTGATTTTTCCTGATTTTTCTGGACCTTTATGGATGTTATTTGAGTTTTTTGATGAATATTGAAGTTAGTCAATGACAATATTGATTAACATGTCATAGAATTCATTCAATCATGTATATACACTCTCTGAGTTACATATTTATCTATATTTCATTAGTCTGTGTTGAGAATTGAGTCTATGATTGGTCTTGACTTCACATGTAACTTGATAATATCTGATGCATCACTACAAAAAACATGCTGTTTTGAAAAGGTCATATCTCTATGGCGTGTGAACCGTTTCGCTTGACCCAGGGACCGACTTATAGCCAGGGACAAGTACTATTTTTGGTTTCTCCCACGCTAAGCAAAAAACCGGTTGCAACCGCCAAAAGACCACTGTTTATCAGTTTTGGTCCAGTCTTTTGAATTAATTCATTAGAAAAACCGGTCTCGGTCCGGTCGCCTTCCTAATCAGAAAAAAGACCGGACTGGACCGGACTTTTAAACACTACTGATGGATCTTTCGGCACAGCAAATGCCAAGACCCCTCGTTCGGGGAAATTGTTTCAATTGCGACCAACCAGGTCATTTCGCAAACGTGTGTCCGAAACCCCAAAGGCCACGCCAGAGACAAGTTGTTATGTGGGATCCATATTCTCAACAATACGTTGAAACTTCCCTGCCGATTGACAACCGGCAGATGCCCTTCGCAGGTACCATCCCTGCACCCTACCCTCCCCAACCTTCCCCTATTACTATTATGTACGACACAGGGGAGCAATGAAAGAAAATGGAGCTTGCCGCTCTATTGGATTCCGGCGCAACCGAAACTTTCATAGATAAATCGTTCTGTGAGAGACATGGTTTGACACTGGAAGAACTTCCTTTTTCTATTCCAGTGTACAATGCCGAGGGCTCAGAGGGAGCGATAGGCGGTGTCACTCACAAGGTTTCTCTTGTTTTGGGACACAATGGACATTTCGAACATATGGACACTTTTGTTTCCGTACTTGGCACTCATCATATGATCATTGGCTATGATTGGCTTGAAAGGCACAACCCTGAAATCGATTGGGTGTCCAAACAAGTAAAATTCACACGCTGTACTGATCAGTGCAAAGTAGTCAATTATCATTTGCAATGTTCTCTTTCTATTCGTCGAGTGTTTGAGGAAGGGCTCACAGAGAAAGTCCCAGTAGAACTCCACGAGTACTTAGATGTCTTCTCAGAGCAAGAGAGTGAGCGTATGCCTACCCGAAAGGTGTGGGACCATGTAATAGATCTCAAGCCTGATTTTGTTCCCAAGAAGGGTCGGGTGAATGATTTCGATGTCCGAACAGGAACTTGAGGATGTCAAAAAGTTTATCGATAAGAAGTTATCAAAAGGATATGTTCGTCCGTCGAAATCCCCTCAGACATCTCCTGTATCCTTTATTCCAAAAAAGGACGGTAAAAAGAGATTAGTTATGGACTATCGTTACGTAAATGAGGGTACTGTCAAGAACACTTATCCGCTTCCCCTCATTTCCGGACTTATCGACCAGCTCAAAGGAGCTGATATGTTTACTAAAATGGACCTACGTTGGGGATACAATAATGTGAGAATAAAAGAAGGCGATGAATTGAAAGCTGCTTTCGTTACTCCATTCGGCGCTGACGAACCAGTCGTTATGTATTTCGGACTTACCAATTCTCCACCTACATTTCAACAGATGATGAACGATCTGTTTAGCGATCTACACGGAGTTTTGATTATCTATATTGACGATCTTATGATCTTTACGTTTGGAAAATCTAGGGCAGAGCACTTAAAAATAATTAAAACTGTATTACAACGTCTCAGAGAGAATGATCTTTACATAAAACCAGAAAAGTGCAGTTTTGCAGTAGAATCCGTAGATTTCCTGGGAATGGTTATCTCCCAGAAAGGCGTAGAGATGGACAATCCGAAGGTGCAGGCTATTCTGGACTGGCCAGCGCCAACTCGGTTGAAGGGTGTTCAGTCCTTTTTAGGATTGGCTAACTTCTATCGATGTTTCATTCAAGGTTTCGCTGACATTGCTCGTCCCTTGAATGACCTTACCAAAAAGGACACACCATACCGGTGGGGACCGGAGCAACAGCAAACTTTTGATACGCTGAAACAGCAATTCACTACTGCTCCGCTTTTGGCTTATCCTGACCGCTCTAAAGAAGTCAGAGTAGAAACGGACGCTAGTGATATTGCAACGGGAGCTGTGCTCTCGGTTAAATGTGATGATGGCCTCTGGAGGCCTTGTGCCTTCATCTCCCATTCCTTTAGTTCTGCCGAGAAGAACTACCCGGTTTATGACAAGGAGCTTCTAGCTGTCATTCGGGCTTTGCAGGAATGGAGACATTATCTAATGGGTCGAGAACATTTCGAGATTTGGACTGATCACAAGAATCTCGAATATTGGAAATCTCCCCAAACTCTGAGCCCACGTCAAGCACATTGGAATGTGTTGCTCTTAGAGTATAATTACTCTATTATTTATAAACCTGGTGCTACAAATGGAAGGGCTGATGCTCTATCTCGTCGAGAGGATCACGGAGAAGCAGATCCCAACCATAACAAGAATATTACTGTACTTCCCGCTTCTGTTTTCATTAATACGGTTACTCTTTCTTCGCCTATTTATGACGAAATACAAAACGAATCAGAAAAAATAAAAAATGATATGGTAGATGCCTTCGTTTTTGACGAGGGATCTATAATATTTAAAAATGATAAAAACAAAGTTTTTGTTCCAATTTCTTTACGTACTAAACTACTTACAATCCTTCATGATTCCCCTATTGGCGGCCATGATGGCCAAGGACGTACTTTACATTTGGTTACTCACTATTTCTCATGGCCTGGTGTCACAAAAGACGTTAAAACTTACGTAGAACATTGTCAAACGTGCGCCCTCACGAAGGGAAAGTCAACTGCACAAGCCGGCAAATTAATTCCCCTTCCAGTTCCGAAAGAACCCTGGAAGGATATATCTATAGACTTTACCACGGGTTTCCCCAAATCACGTGGCTTTGATGCTATTTGCGTTATTGTAGATCGCTTCTCTAAAGAAGCCGAGTTTATTGCTTGTAAAAAGACAATTTCTTCGAAAGAACTAGCTATTTTATTTAGAGACAATGTTTGGTGTAGACACGGACTTCCCTCTTCGATTGTTTCAGATCGAGGACCGCAATTTGCATCGGAGTTTACTTCGCAGCTTTGCACCCTTCTAGGAATAGAACAGAAGCTGTCAACCGCTTATCACCCCCAAACTGATGGCCAAACGGAGTGTATGAACCAAGAACTCCAGCAGTATCTCCGCGCTTACGTGGCTAAACGACAAACGGAATGGGCTGATTGGTTGAAGATAGCACAGTTCCATCACAATTCCTCCCTCTCCACCGCCACCGGAACGATCCCCTTCACTATCACATAAAACTACTTCCCACGCATGGGATTTGAAGGCGATTCATCTCCGGCTGGGGCATTTTTAGAAAAATGTGGAAAGGCACACAAAGAAGTTGAGCAGGCATTAGAAGAAACTCAGAACCGGATGAAAGAGCAAGCAGACAAGCATCGGTCCGAAGCTCCAGATTATCAAATCGGAGATTTCGTTATGTTATCCACGGACAATCTCAAACTTCCCTATCCTTCCAAAAAGATAACACAGAACTGGATCGGACCTTATCAGATCACGAAGGTCCTTCCAAATGCAGTCACCCTTGACTTGCCCAACTCTATGCATATCCATCCCACGGTCAATGTCAAACGAGTCAAACCGGCTCGCGAACCGTTGGAAGGGCAACCGGTCCGTCTTCCGGATCCGGTAATAGTCAACCAAGAAGGAGAAGAAGAGTACGAGGTGGATTACGTAGTAAAGTCTCAGGTTGAACAAGGACAGTTAGAGTACCTGGTTTATTGGAAAGGCTGGGACATATCGGACCGTACATGGGAAAAGGCAGCACATTTGACAAATGCACCCGAAGCTGTCAAAGCTTTTCACAAAAAGCACCCATCCGCCCCACACCGAATTAACATGACCATGAGAAATTTCTCTGCCTTGTTCCAAAAATACGAAAATCTGACAGAGGTTCCTGAGCGCAAGTTGCCGAATCGCCTGGAATGCGATTCCTAGAGAGGGGATAGTGTTATAGTATTTAAAAACTTTTCAAACTTTTGCCTACAACGGTATTCGAACTCTGGACTTTGTCTACAACTTAGGGGTCAAGCCGGATTCATCTTAATCCGCTCCGGTAGTCCCTGTAGCATTACGTAAACTATTACATAATCAGGTCATGTGACAAAGATCTAGACTTAGATGAGTCAGCAATGATGTCATGGCCTAGACCCTAATCCGTGCCTGGTATCTTTTCTTATCATTGTACCATTTACCTTCTCTATCTTTCCCTTTATGTTTTCCTTATTCGGCTGTTGGTCTGTGTGCACTTCTCAATAGTATATAAGTAGCCCTGTACTTATCACAGACCCCAGTCTAATCCATTTGTGACTTCACCGTCATTAAGTCTTAGTACTCAGCTTAGTCTTTCGCAAGGTCTAGTGTACCTAAGTCCCCACCGTGTTGTGAGCAATCATAACAATGGTGAGAAATAGAGGGGGAAGTATGAAGGGGGAGGTAAAGGAGTAATGGGCTTGACTTCAGAGTCGACCACTGTGGTAGAGGCAGGTGCAGGGAAGTATGAACCGGTAGGTGAGGGAGGTTGAGCGACGAAGTCAGCGTCAACCGGATGTCTTCTGGAGCAAGATGCTCAGTAAGACGATAGAGTAGGTAGGGGTTGGAATTCCCGCAACCTGGACAGACTTCGCCTGATTCTAATAGGTGAATACCACAATAGACACAGCGGCAGACACTAGGGTCCCAAGGTCAACCAAGTAGAGTTGGTTGATGGGAAGTATAATGATGGATGGACACAGGAGAATGAGGACGGGGATAGGGACGAGGATGAGAGTGACTGTGAGACCTACTTTGATGTGGCACGCACTGGGGCTCTTGAATAAATGTCTCAGAATAATTTGGGATTGATTGAGCCTGGATATGCAAGGTCTGTTGAGAGAGGACAGTTCCACAGGTCAGCCTAATGTCATCAAGAGTGGCATGACAGATTAAAAGAATGAACATCGCAGCTGCACATGAAATCATTGCTTCACAGTTTCTGAAGATAACCATGATGGCAAATGTGAATACCCATAGGAAACAAAGAGTTGTCTCATCTTCCAAATGCCAGGCAGGGAAAGGCATCATAATGACGGGCTCATAACCTATAGAAAGGAAACAGTGTGGAGCGTGCTTTCTATAGCAGCCAGCAACGATGGCAAAGATAAGTGTAGGAGACACTTACACTTAGTAGAAGAATAAGAATGACAAAGAGAGTGCTATAAGGATAGCAGGGTATGAGGAGGATCAAGTAGGTGAAAAGAACCTAGTGATTGAGGGCGTTGTAGGGCCCTTTATATACATAATACATGACAGCATAGCATGTGATGTATGACAGGTTGACATAGGCACATGTCTGATGTATATATATGAATGTAATTGGTAGGAACCAATAGACAATGGATAAACCATAGTCCTTCATTTCTTCGAGAGAAGGTGGATTTAGAGTTTGAAAGTCCAGTTTGGTCCGGTCTTTTTGCGGTTTTTGAAAAGACCGAACCGAGACCAGTTTGTTTGATCCATAAATGTCGGTCAAATTGAACCAAAACCGCAAAAAACTGTTCTTTGGTCTTTTTCGGTCTTTTTCATTGGTTGCAACCAGTTGCAACTAGTTTTTTGGAAGCGTCGGCTAATATACTTGTTCCCGGCTACAAATCGGTCCCTGGGTCAAGTGAAACGGTTCACACACTGTGGAGATATGAGCATTTCAAGATGGCATGTTTTTTGCAGTGATACATCAGATAATATCAAGTTATGTGTGAAGTCAAGACCAATCATAGACTCAATTCTCAACACATACCAATAAAATATACATAAGTATGTGACTCAGAGAGTGTATATACATGATAGAATGAATTCTATGACATGTTGATCAATATTATCATTGACTAACCTCAATATTTCTCCCAAAAAATCACTTAAGGTCCATAATGGTCAGGAAAATCAGAAAAAATAGGGTAATAGATAGGGGGTGGCTGGCATCGGTTGCAACCGGTTGCAACTGGTCTTTTTCAGAATTTTTGGTCCTGTCAAAGTGAAAGATCAAGACCAAGACCAACCAAGATTGGTTGCAACCAGTTGCAAACGACGGTTGCCGGTCTTTTGACGGTCCTAGGACTGGATCTTCAAACACTA
>JBBPTG010000256.1:0-33055 GCA_038093975.1 Chalciporus piperatus | reverse complement strand
ATATGGACGACCTTCTCATCTTCTCCCCCGACGACACCACTCACACTGGTCACACCCAACGAGTTCTCGAGCGCATGCAGGAGCTAGATCTCCATCTTCGCTTGGAGAAATGCAACTTTGCCGTAAACGAGGTTGAATATCTCGGCATGATCGTCCGCCCAGGAGAGCTTGCCATGGATCCCATCAAACTCGACGGCATCTCTCAATGGCCCATCCCCTCCACCGTTAAGGAAGTTCGCTCATTCCTTGGCTTCGCCAACTTCTACCGACGTTTTATCCCAAACTACTCTTTGGTCGCTCGCCCTCTGATCGATCTAACCAAAAAGGACCATCGATGGGATTGGACCAATGCCTGCCAAAATGCCTTCGCTCGCCTGAAACAGATGTTCTTGGCAAAGCCCGTCCTGCGATTCCCTGACCTCTCCAAACCCTTCGCCATCGCGACTGATGCCTCCAAATTTGCCTCTGGAGGAATACTCCTCCAAACCGACGCCAACGGCGATTGGCATCCTTGTTCGTATCTCTCCCAGTCCTTCGGTGACGCAGAGCGAAATTACGATATTTACGATCGTGAACTTCTTGCTGTCATTCGCGCACTAAAGACCTGGCGGCACTACCTCCATGGCTCCCCCTTCCCCGTCCAGGTGTTCACCGATCACAAAAACCTGACCTACTTTCGCCAACCCCAGAACCTGAACCGTCGGCAAGCCCGCTGGCTCCTTGACCTTGCCGACTTTGACTTAAAAATGATCCACGTCCCTGGCTCGTCCCTCGCCGGTCCTGATGCCTTATCTAGGCGTGCTGATCACTTCCCCACTGACGCCGATGACAATGCGGGTACCACTCTGCTACCACCCTCGCTATTCGTCCGTGTCATTGACTCTGCGATGAACAATCACATCTCCAATCTTTCCAAGGACGACCCGTTTCTCCTCACGGCGTTGCAGGCCATTGACGGTGACATCCCTGCACCTTTCCGCTCTAGACTGGCAGATTGGCAGATGACTAACGGCGTCCTGACCTATCAAGGTCGTGTCTACATCCCACCGGATGAAGACCTACGTCGCACCGTAGTCCAACGATGCCATGATCATCCCACCGCCGGCCACCCTGGCTATCTCAAGACTCGGCAATTAGTCGCCGCTGAGTTTTGGTGGCCCGGACTTGCCCAATTCGTTCGCAAATACGTAGAAGGATGCGCAACTTGCCAACAGAATAAGGCAAACACACATCCAACCACCCCTCCTCTGATGCCAATACCCTCAAAGAGTTCTAAACCATTCCAACAAGTGTCCTGTGATCTCATCACCGACCTACCCATTTCCAATGGCTTTGATTCTCTGTTGGTCGTGGTCGACCACGGGCTTACAAAAGGGGTAATTCTTTGCCCTACCAAGAAAACCGTCACGGCCGAAGGGATCGCTTCCCTCTTTTTCCACAAAGTCTACTTAAGATTCGGTCTTTACGACAAAATCATCAGTGACAGAGGACCACAATTCGCATCCGAATTCGCTCGTGAACTAGGACGAATCCTCGGATATGACCTTTCCCTTTCCACCGCCTATCATCCCCAGTCTGATGGAGAAACTGAACGCGTCAACCAGGAAGTTGAGACTTACCTTCGAATCTATTGCGGAGATAACCCCATATCCTGGGCTGATTCCATTTCCCACGCAGAATTTGCACACAATCATCGGCCCCACTCTGTCACCGGCAAATCCCCGTTCTACCTCATGATGGGATATGAACCCCGTCCTCTTCCTGCGGTGATCGCCGATTCCGCATTACCCGCTGTCGAACTTCGTCTCCACTCTCTCACCGCTGCCAGAGACGAAGCGCTCGCCTCACACGAACTCGCCAGACAAGTGATGGCTGCACGAACTCGACAGAAGTTCAAACCGTTCGCCAAAGGAGACAAAGTCTGGCTGGAAGCGAGGAACCTCAAACGATCCCTGACTTCCCCAAAGTTCGCCCCAAAACGGGAAGGACCCTTTACCATCACCCAAGTCCTATCTCCGCTATCCTACAGACTCCGTCTCCCACAGACGTGGAGAATTCACCCCGTGTTCCATGCTTCTCTGTTATCGCCCTATCGCGAAAACCCCGTCCACGGACCGAACTTTCCCGCTCCACCGCCTGACCTAATAGAAGGCGAAGAGGAATACGAAATTGAAAGAATTCTCCGTCACCGAGGTTCTTCCGGGCGCCACTCGTACCTAGTCCGCTGGAAAGGATATTCTTCTGATGAAGACCGCTGGCTTAAAGAAGCAGACCTTACCCACGCCACAGAAGTCCTAGAAAACTATAAAAAAGCTCACCCGTCCGCCTTCCCCTCTTCCCCAAGATCCCCATCTTCTGTCAGACGCAAAACCCGCCGCTAAGACCATGTCCGCTCCTACCACCCCTTCGTCCTCTACTATGTCTTCCATCTCTTCTCTGTCCCGTTCTTCTTCCTCTCCTACTTACCCCCCTGGCTTACCTATTCGTTCTCTACCTATTCAACCCACTCGTCCCTCCTCTCCAGAACCCCCTAGCCCAACCGTCGCTGAAGCTGGATGGAATACCACCGGTCTCCCATTAAACTCCGCTGGATGGCCGATCTTACAGGAAGACCTAGACGCCCCCACGCATATTGCCGCTACTCCCACGGTCAGAGTCCTACCCATTGAACTACCACTCACCGCCCATCGTCTTCGCGACGAGTTGATGGATAATGCCGTTATGGATCGCATGTCCCAATTCTTGCTAGACTCACGACTCTCGGTACCCATCGGAGCCCACCTTGATCTGGGGTCACCCCTCTTCGCCCTTTACCGCGCCTACCTGCAAGCATCCCGTCTCGCCAATCTTCCTCCTTCCCTGACGACGGTTCACCAAGCTCATTCAGAAGCTGCTTCCATCCGCAATATCCACGGTGATTTAATTACCAACCTCAGCATTGCTCTCTACGAGCTACGGATGCCGGAGTTTCTGGACGACCTAGACCGTTACCTCAGAGAGTCCGCCTCTGCGGCTCAATCCCCCATCCCTGTCATCGGAGTTTCTACCTCATCTCTCCCCTCGTCGACGCCTTCCGCATCTAGCTCCCCTTTGAACGATGAAGAAGAGGCAGTGTTCTTTCGTGCAGAACGCAACCATATTACCTCGCAACGACAACGGACTGGCACCATACCTCTATCCACCTCACATCCCCAGTACCATGACGCCTGCTTCGTATGTCACAGACTGGGCCATATACGTATCCACTGTCCCGTATACCAGTGTCCCACGTGCTTCCGCTGGGCACCCGGTCACATTCAAGGTCGTTGCCCACTTAGGCGTGGGCAGAGACATACAACCACGCCACCTGTTGCGCCCTCTTCCCGTTCCCGCCGATCAACGAATACCAATCGAGCTGCTCGACGCCCCCCTCCACTCTATACCCGTATCTCGGGTGAGACTTATTCACGCGACGACGACGACGCCACTCTCTATGACGGAGATGATCCGACCGACGATGTCGGATATGCAAACATGACCGGTTCTCCTGGACATTACGGGTTAAACATTTGACTAGTTTTTATCTTCGTCGATGACTTGATTCTAATACGGGGGTAATGTTACGATCATTCATTCTTTCCTTTCTCATTACCTTGTACTAAGTCCTAGTCGCTGGTTCGAGTCCTGCCTAGGCCTCTTATTTCTTGCTTGCTTTAGTCAGCGGATGTTCTTCGATGTTCTTTCACATTCCATACTTCGTCATCGCTGACTCGTACTCTTACCAAGCATGACTCATTCCTATTCGTCATAGCTTGTTCTTACACATTCCAACCGGTTCCATGCCTACCCTTAACTCGTTTCTCTACTTATATAAACCCTCGAGTTTCTCCTGTAACCTTAACTTAGACCTACGCAATCTAGCTTGGTCATTCCTTGCTTCCTGTGAACCCTCTGAGAGTCACCGTCCCACTCTTGAACGGACGCTAGGCCTTAACGTGGACATCCCATCGTTAGGCTATCTTTGAAACCCTTGCTTTGACTAGGCTTTTGTGTCTACGCTTTGACCTACCCGGCACAAGCGTAACACTGCATCTAGTCCGTCCAAGGGGGGAGCGCACGTACGGTGCAGTTTCACGAGAATGTAAAGAGGGGGGTTGCTATCTCGTGGATGCCGTTCGGTTGTCGTTGCAACGAGGTATGGGGTTGAAGTACGACGGTGCCCGCGGAACACGAAAGAGAACATGGTCGCTTGTCTGGACTGTGTCCGAAGTTTAATGTGAATGCACTTAAAGAAGGGCTGGCATGTACTACATGGTGTTATATCAAGTGACAACGATGCATGCCATGCAGTTGATAACGTGAGCTCCGTGTCACGTACGAAGAGTATGGATTACTGCGAACGAATTCGTGTGCCGACACCGCAAGCAAGGTTTCGGCCGACGCAGGCGGCATTTCCCTAGTTACATAAGTCTTGTATCAATTGTCTTGGATTGTGCGGCACGCGTTTCAGGTTTGGCTGCGAGTAGTCATCGTGTTGAGAACAATACCCTTGCCACAATACTGTCATCACTGAGGATATGCCTGACTCCCCACAGGATGTGTATGCCAGGCACTTGCTACTATCACGTCGTGGATACCCATTGTGGACCCCCGAGCCGAGCAGGAGGCTGCCGAATTCTTATCTCAGGGAAGGCCTCAGGATTGGAGATGTTGGTGTGGTCGTTCCAGACAATGGCAGTTTCGATGTTCTTTTCAATATCTGCCTCCCCGGCGAGCATCCTCTTCATCGGCGCGGAGTCCCCGATAACTTCCAACATATCGTGCTAGACAGCGAAGACATCGATATATTTCCCCATGAAGAGAATCCTGGCCGCGTCATTTCAGATCCTCAAGTGGAGCAGATGGATCCGTCAGGAGCAGGTCGTCCAAGGTATACAGTTCTCTCAGGGAATACCCCAAAGTGACTAAGGCCACCAAGGATTAATTATGACTTCCGTCTACCTGCTAGCGAAGGTGCTCTTCTTATTCTCCCACAAGGCGCCGAACATCATGACCTCAGGATCAAACGCCGATTTTTGGACGAAGCTCTTCAACATGCCGCTGATTGGTACAGTTTCGCCGAACAGCGTCTCCATCGACTCATTCGCAATGACTCACTGTATCTGATCACCGGGTATTATAAAGCGCGTTCTTGGGGGCTTGCCTCCTTTCCCTGCATGGCACATCCCGGAATGTTTTCTGTGCGATTTACAACAGGAGGGGGTCACAATGGATCTAGCTATACCTGGACACACCAACGTTCTCTGGACTGGCGAGTCGGGGACCCAGTTGACTTGGACAATGGAAATCCCAACCAAGCTGTTTTCATAAGCGGCTTCAAGATTGCAGTTGCTGATGAGCTACGGCTATGGAAACGAATCACAGTCGAAGTAGACACTGGAGCAGAGGGGCGGGAGTCCAACATCGTTGGCAGAGGTTCTTGGTTGCCAAAGCTTGTAGGTAACCTGACTGGGAGCACAAATATGTCGGCAGGCAGCACGCCGAACACGACGATCAACAAATCGGGAGTCGGTGAATACAGCCTTTTAGATGCGGACGGGTTCACCATTGTGGATAGAGCTCTCGCAGTCGACCGCCAACCAACAATATCTAAGGTAGGCACCTGATCACCTCAGATACTCACCGTGTGATGATCAATAGATTCATGCAATATAGCTTTTTCACCCGTCTGATTTCATCAATCGACATTTGCTGAGCAAGGCATGGGTTATAGCGTCCTCCCTGCCTGTAACGGCCCTTATGACATCCACTTCACTTTCAGGACCCTTTTGCGAAAATTGCCGTTACCCACGACAGCGATTGGATGATGATGATCGACAAAGTTCGTAAGCAATCGTGCGTCCTCTGGGGCTCTGATCAACATCCCACAGGGATTACTCAAAGTCGAAGATTTCACGGACGATGAGCAATTGGAGGTAGCTGTGTGCAGCACGTTTCATCGGGTCTCAGAGCACGGTGAGTGTATATCAAAGCATAGTGAAATCCTCACCCATGTCATTAGGAACGACATACCTTCAGAGGAAAAGGCTAGCCTTCTATTCCGATCAAATTGCTGTTCAGGGATATTAACTTCACTTCAGTGGGAAGAGCAACGCCTCCAATAGCGAAGCTTTAGCGTCATTAGAAGATGCTTCCCCTCCTCCCAATGATCTAGGCGACAAAAGATATGTATTAGCTTTATGAGCCTGTGGTTCTAAGACCAATATTCCGATAGGCCGTCTCAGATCATTGAGAAGCTACCCAGCTGGGGTGACAACCCCGAAACCGGCATCACAGAAAACGCCCCACCTTCACGCCTTCATATAATACGAAGCGCGAGTCCATCTAGTGAAACTCCGAATGAGACCGGATCCCTAAGAACAATGCCGTTGCGTGGCACTGGCCCCGCATCCACCGATGAGATCGTTTTAACCCCGGACCAAGTTTCGCTCCCATCTCAGACACTCACGTCGGGCACCGTCGACGACAAGGTCGTTATCATCGCGTACGTTCCAATGAAAGTGATCCCCCTCTCGTTTCTGAATCAATCCATCAGAGTAATGGGACTCACGGGATCAGGGAAGAGTACGGTGAGTTACTACTCGGAGTGAAACTTTGTATTGGGCTGGAAAGTTTGTAGTTCGTGAACAAAGCAGCTGGGCGTACGGAGGTTGAGATTGGTAATACCCTGACATCACAAACAAAAGCGGTACAACCCGTCCGGTTTCCCCATCCTGACGGCCAGCGGGATATCATCCTGGTCGACACTCCTGGATTCGATGATACACATCTCTCCGACGCCCAAATTCTGAAGATCATAGCCCATTGGTTAAAGGAAACGTAAGATCAAGGGCACCTGCAGACCTTCGGCTTATTCGGCTTATTCGGGGTTTCCAGGTACCAGCAAAATGTCAAGCTAGATGGTCTTCTCTACCTACACCGTATTTCAGACAACAGGCTCGGAGGAACACCTCTGAGGAATCTATCCGTATTCAAGGACGTCTGCGGTGATGATAACCTGAAGAATGTGGTGCTCGTCACTACGATGTGGGACGAGATTCAAGAAGAAGAGATCGGAATTGAGAGGGAGGAGGAGCTGCTGTCGAACTTTTGGAAGGATATGGTCCACTTGGGCTCGCGGACTCGTCGTTTCGCAGGCACTCGCGAATCTGCTTGGGAAATCATCGATTGTTTGCAACCTCAAGGATCTCGGGAGAGCCGTGCGCCACTGCAGATCCAGCGAGAGATGGTCGACCAAGATCTACCTCTTCAGGAAACAACTGCGGCGAAAACCTTGCTCCGGTTTCTCGTCCAACTCATATCTGACTTCAAAAAAGCGTGGAAGAAGTTACGGAAGGGGACGCGTAGGTCTGTGGGTCCACAAAGCATATCAGAAGGACAGGGAAGGCGTTTCTCTTTGAGTAGATCACCTACGTTTTGGTTTAGATCTTCGAAGAGAAGTCAATCTCCGGTTGGTGTCGCCACGTCAGGATCTGCGAGTACTTTATCCAGTCCTTCCACGGATACCATCAGCCCGGCTGGGAGCGCCTCAACTCGTTGTAGTGCTGCTGGGCGTCGAGATTCCCTCTTAGCTGCCATCAACGGCCTCAGGGTTGCTCGTCAGATCACAGATCTGACATCTGTCCCAGTCCCTCGAGGAGCGATCGAAACAGCCCTGCAAATTGCTCAGACGATCGAGGTAAGCATTTTTAGTCTTCCAACGGAGGCCTCTCTGATACTTATGTGCTCAAGGGAATGGGTGGCACACACCATGCAGTGATTCAAGTAGTTGAGAATGCAGGATGGGTTCTGGATGAGATCGCAGAATATGCAGTGTTGTCTAAGCTGTCTAAGGGTACGAAGAAAGCATTACAATCGTTTCGAAAGTATGTCAGCCGGAACAGTTTCCCTCACCGCGCGTACTGACGTACATCACTTCCCTTCCAGAGACCTCGGTAATCTTCAACAGCTCGTGAACAACATCTCGAGTAGGGAGCCTGGCGCTCGCTTCCTCCTGCACGATGCTGACTTCAAGACGGTTACCGAATGTACCAGTTCGATCAAAGTGATCTGCTATAAACTTGAAGTGCGTGTGCCCTTGATAACCCGACCTAGAATGGCTAACGATGTGTGGGGTAGGCCAAACCAACAACGGACATACACCAAGTTATTGCGCGTCTGGATGAACAACTGACCGAGCTACGTGCTGGAACGATCGTGGTGTGTTTATTTTCTCATGACAGGAGGGAGCTCGTCTTCACGTTTTCTGTAGCGGCAGTGTCAGTGTGGGATGGAGGTCAGTGCCGGAGAAATCGGGGAGATCAGTGTGTTGCCGCAAGTTGTCTCCTAGGAGGCATCTGCCGAAATTTCTTATCTGAGTTCCTCGCGCGTTTTGATCCTGTTTCATATTTTAACTCCTCCACCTTTCATGCTCCACGAAGATCCTATCGTCCTGATCACGTCTGACGTGTGGCGCTTGGACGAGCTGTCTTTGCAAGCTGGTCAGATTCCTGTCATACACGACGCGCTTCTCTGCATTTGCAGAAGTGCAGACAACCATCCTACTGGGTCCTGGTCTTTCGTCAGGATGCGGCAAGTTGGACACGTGGAGGGTTGGTCATCTCTCGACGTTTTGATCTTCAAAGTCATGCTTCAAACTGCGGAAATCATCAAGTCATTCGTATCATGAACGCTCGAGGTCAGAGTATGGCTAAAGACCTACTTTTCGACTGCGACGGCCTAACAGCAGTATTTCCTGTAGTCAATACCGTGTGTGAGGGCTGCATGCAGTGAGTATTGAAAATAATCGCTACAGACCTTGATGACATTCCATTTACTGGCCTCCTGTAGGGGATCAGTTGAGGTCAGATGCAAAGCCCGAGGCTTTCGCATCTAGTTTCTCCAGACCAGACTCTCGATGAGCAGAAGACAGTGAGATTTCGCGTCCGCTACCAGGGGTATTCGGGGGTCTGTGCTGAGTAGAAAAATCAGTTCACGTGACCGACGTGTTGTTGTCGTGCCTGTTTTTCTTTCTTCCTTCTTCCGCCCTTCGACTCCGATGGCGGGAACATCGAAGCAGCCACTGAAGGTGACGGCATCATCCAACGCCAAGAAACGCAAGTCCGGCGACGACCTCGACGACCTCAAAACATCAAAACAACCAAAGATCAACGCGTTCTTCACGCCTCGGGTATCGCTCAACAGCACATGTGGCATCGACAAGACCACCTCGGTCGCGAAACTGAGCGACGAGCAGAGTGGGGTATTGCAGATGGTCGTGGAGGAAGGAAAGAGCGTCTTCTTTACGGGCTCCGCAGGTGCGTTGATGACGGGTGATATCATATCATGATGTGTGGCGAGCGTGAACGCTGACTCTCGGTTGGGATGCAGGCACGGGCAAATCGTTGCTCTTGAGAGCGATCATATCGGCATTGAGACGGAAGCACTCTGGGAGACCAGACTATGTCGCTGTTACAGCAAGCACTGGGATGGCAGCGTCGAACATTGGAGGTGAGCGCGACGGTGGCGTTCCGGTCCAAGTATCTAACGCCGCACTTCAGGGATGACGGTTCACTCCTGGGGTGCCGTCACACCCGGCAATCACGACGTAGACGCGCAGATTAGATGCATACGAACGTGTAAACCTGCCCTTCAACGATGGAAGAACGTCAAAGTTATGATTATCGACGAAGGTCCGTTCTGCGTTGTCGTTGAAGACGAGATCTAGAAAATCGCATTTCTAGTGTCCATGCTTGACGGGCATTTATTCAACACCCTTGACGGATTGGCGGACCGTCTTCGAAAGAAGACGAACAAGCCTTTTGGAGGTATTCAGGTGCATACATGCGCTTTGACCGGGTCTGCTAGCCATCTAAACCCCCCTCACAGCTCGTCGTTACAGGCGATTTTTTCCAACTTCCTCCCGTTTGCAAGGGCGAACCGTTTTTCGCATTTGAAAGCGAAGCTTGGAAGTCCTGCATCGAGCATACAATCACGCTCACCAAGGTTTTCCGTCAGAAGGACGATCGTAAGTGTCGTGTTCCTGCATATATGTGCCTCATTGCCCAAGCTTTACCATGGACTTGCCTAGATTTTATATCACTTTTGAACGAAATGCGAAAAGGGACGATTTCTGCAGACGCATGCACCACATTCAAGTCCCTTTCACGACCACTCCCTCCTCCGCCATCATCGATGCCAAACATCCTCCCAACTGAGCTATTCGCCATGAGACACGAGGTTTCGAACGCCAATTCTGCACGCCTCAGGGCCCTGCCACACACCCTCCACACGTTCTACTCCCATGACACGTTCCCCAATGCCCCGGGTGGAACATCAACAGACTCCAAGAAGCCATCATCCTCTGCTTCCGCCCAAACAACCACCGCACCTTCGGTCGACGCCACCTCGAATCGCCCGCCATACAAACCTGCAAGCGCTCCTGCAGCCTACAATAAGCGTGAAGGTCTCTTGTCTGGTATCCTCGCAGAGAAGACGCTCGAACTTAAGAAGGGCTCACAAGTGATGCTCGTGAAGAACGTCGACGAGATGCTCGTAAACGGCTGCGTGGGGCAAGTCGTCGGTTTCTTCAAGTACCGCGAAGTCATGAGTATGCGCCATGGCGAGAGCGATAAGCGGGTTAGGGCCCCGAAAACGACGGGATTCGTTCGGAACGTGAAGATAGGCCCTGACGGGTGTCTACTCAAAACCAGCGAGGGAAGTTCGGGGAAAGAAAACCTCGAAGACGGGTCGGGTAGTGCTCCGGACTCCAAGGGTAAGGCTAAGGTCCCGGTATCACAGAAGGAAGAGGAAGCGTTCCCGGTGGTAGAGTTCCCGACGCCCGAGGGAGGGAAGGAGGCAGTATTGGTTATGAGAGAGGAATTCAGAGTCGAGGATTCGGAAGGCAAACTGCTCGCCCGGCGCATGCAGGTAAGTTATGACAACGATCAGTGGCGATCCACGATTGCTCACGAGCTCGATTTGTTTATAGGTTCCTTTGATTCTAGCTTGGGCGATGTCGATCCATAAGAGTCAGGGTCAGACTATTCAGCGTGTCAAGATCGATCTGGGTAAGGTGTTCGAGAAAGGTGAGACTCACCATTGTCGGTCTAAATGCCTGTACTTACGCGTGCGCTAGGCCAAAGTTATGTGGCCCTTTCCCGAGCGGCATCCCTGGACGGGTTGCAAGTCCTGCGTTTTGATCCCAAGAAGGTGATCTCAGCCAATCACTCGAGACATTGATAAGCTGAGAATCCGTTAGGTCATGGCTCATCCAAAGGTTATTGAATGGAGCAAGTCGCTCCAAGCATTGGGGACGGAGTCCACGGCTAAGGTCGAACAGCTTGCTGAAGGGGCAGTCTAGGCTTTTGATATCCGTAATGTTATTGTTATGTATTCGATCGTGTGGCATGCTGAGATATGGTCGAACTCGCGCGCGTTCGAATCACGGGCCGTTTGATGCAGGTAATTTGGCAGATAATACACATGGTTTTGAATGATCTGACACATCGATTGATCAGTTTACAGCGATACTCTTGGTGATATTATCCAAGTACTCCTTCCTGAAAGGGTTTTCTTCCGTCGCATCTCCCCTGTTGTGAGGCGTCCACTTTGGCTCATCCTGAGGACATAAGGTGAGTGGGAACTGGTGTGATGGGTGTGATTGACGAGAACTTGCCTTGAACAACCTCATTGCCTTGATCGTGTTCTTCTCGTCGAGCGTGAAGCGGTGGTAGATTCCAGCGGGAAGGACTATGAGATCGCCAGCGTCAAGGGCGCATCGGATCCATTTCTCAGTGGGGTGTTCTGTTCCCATCGCCAGCGCCGGAATACCAGGTGAGTCATCAAGATGTACAAGGCAAGAACGCGTCGAAACGCACGGCGAACGTCGAAGAAACCACTTCCTTCGAGGATATACCTGATCTCCTCGTCTTCATGCATGTGCCTATCGTACGATCAGCGGGGTGTGATAGGGACGAGCGTCGTCGACGACACTCACTCTTCGTAGAACATCTTGAGTTTGCTCTCGTAGAGATCACCGAGGCCCTCCTTGGTGATAGTGATGACGTCTCTGTTCTTGTACCCACGTTCTTGAGCGATGGCGTCGACTTCAACGTAGTCGCCCGTGGAAGGGACTGGGAGGTGCCAGTGACGGACTCCGATCTTGTCGAGGATGGTGTGATCGACGAGTTTGCCGGAGTCGTGGGGTAGGCGTTGGTCGCCAAGGATGTCGTCGAAGTAGTAAGTACGCATCGTGTGGAGAGAGATGGAGAGATTGGCGCTGGCGGAGGAATGCGCAGCTTAGTGAGATGATGGCGCCATAAATAACGAGTACGACTGATGTGTTTCCAAAAAGGAGAGTTTCTATATTTATCGTATGTTTTCGACAAGTTACAACTTCAATGGCAAATTACTTACCTGCTACAGAATTCGAACAGCCTGGGCGATGATAATATCGGAGGTTGGAGAATGCCATTAATACAGGGCGTAAGATAATCGGTGACCATTTGTTGAGCACCATTTCCACACTTCTCGTACTTCCATGAAAGTGGCAAACTGCCAGTGTAGCCTCCCCCGTCATGCCACCTTTCACGCCTTCCACCAGCTTTCGGCGCAATGGAATACAGTACTGCGCGAGTCAACCTCGCCGTATTACCCCCAATCGTGCACTGGTACTCGTCGACGTGGCTGTTACTTGATGGAGTGCCCAGTGGCACACACCACCAGTGCCGTGGCGGAAGCGCTCATGGTCTGGCGTCGCGTGGTATCCGCATTGCAAGCATCGGCTTCACCCAACCTCAGGCTTTCACTTGCAAGCGACCCTTTAGATGGGCGTCCAGTCTAGCTCATTTGCAACGTTCACGTTCCATTCCGATGGCACGTTGTGAGAAGCGAGGCTCGTGTTCTCCCAGGCATACACTGCGGCGTGGACCGTGTTGACTTGTTGGTTCGTCCAACCCAACCCTCGCTGCTCGTTGGCACTGCACTCGAGCTCGTACTATTTGAGGACGATTTTCGCTCAACGGGGGCTCGTACAACTTTTCAAATGACGACGCACGAAGCATTCCCGTGCATGAGCCGACCACCAACTCCAGAGTCGAGAAACCTCGTGGTGTGCATCGACGGCACCTCAAATCGATTTGGCACAAGGGTAACTTGAAAGCTCGGTTCAATGCCGTGTCTCACATCATGACATACCCCTCGCAGAACACGAATATAGTCGAACTATACAGTCAGATCGTGAAGAATGATGTGCAGCTCACTTATTACAGCAGCGGGCTCGGGGCGATCGCCAAGGTTGCAGGTGGATCATTGGGTCATCGGCTGTCGAATGAGATCGACATGGCCATGGGTCGGTACGTCGTCGCATGAGGTTTTGGTGGTGAGTGATCCAATCCAGGTCCAGGAACCTCCACAAGGCCATCATGGCCTCCTACCGCTGGCTTTCTGACAACTATCACGACGGCGATAGGATTTTTCTGTTCGGTGGGTCAAATAGTTCGACAGATGGGTGATGAAAGCATGCATGCCTAACGCACGTCGCAGGCTTTTCACGTGGTGCTTATCAGGTTCGAGTGTTGGCGGGCATGATCGCTCGGGTGAGCCTTTTCTTGGTTGCCTTTTGTTCGCGTACTGAATCCGCATTCGAAAGGTCGGGCTACTTCTTCCAGGAAACAACGAACATATACCATTGTATGTGTTGTCGTGTGGTTCTCGGTGGTCTGATTAACTGGCTATACAGTGCGTTCGACTTGTATTCGAAAACGCAGGACGAAGATCTAAGCTATGCAAGACCGTCGAGTGTTATCTCTCAAGCGACAGCGACATCAAAGAAATCCAAACATGCTGAGCTGGCGGCAACGTTCCAGAAGACATTCTGTCGAAAGGACGTCCATGTTCACTTCGTAGGGGTCTGGTGAGTCCCGGCGAGCATCATTGGTCATTGCAGCACTCACATCCAGGGCATTCACAGGGACACAGTTTCGTCTGTAGGCTTCGGCCGAAGTAACACGTTGCCTTGTACGACCACTTCCTGTGAACATATCTGTTACTTCCGACACGCACTTGCCTTGGACGAGCGTCGAGTCAAGTTTTTGCCCGAGTATGTGTATGGCGGACGGGCCAATGCTAGCAATGATGGTCGTATCAAGGAGGTCTGGTTCGCCGGCAGCCATTCGGATGTGTAAGTCAAGAATGATCCCATGTTGGTCGAGGTCTGACCATCTGAATCACAGTGGCGGCGGAAACAGACGGAACGAGAAACTGCAGTCTGGAGACATTCCACTTCTCTGGATGCGGAGTCAAGCTGTCGCGGAAGGACTCGAGTTAGAGCCTGCAGATGTGATGTGGAAGATCAACGACCTCGACAAGGAGATAACGCATTCCTTGAACCCTGGATGGTGGTTCTTGGAGCTCTTTCCCTTGAGGCGTTTGCTGTACTACAACTCGGATCGACATACCTACAGGTGACTATTTCTGACACTGAGGTGATATCCCTCTCACCGTCGTTTCAGACCTCACCTTGGCGGTCCTCGAAGGATACTTCCTGGACAAAAGGTTCACGTATCTGCATTATTCAAGAACAACTACAAGCCATACGCCCGATTCTATGGCAGCCCTGAGAAGTGGCCGGACCCTATGTACTGGAACGATGAAAACAGTCACCAACGACTTCAATATCTCTCAGATTCGTGGGAGAGGGACATTTTCGACGACGGGTCTGTTCGAACCCTGCTCGATGGTCTCAAACGAGGCCAACCAAGTCTGGACGCCTTGGACCGTCTTGCCTTCATGGCGAGCTTCAGTAAGTCAATCATGTCTAGGTCATCATCGCGCTAACGGCGCGTACTTAGATATCTGCAAGATGGCCATCATGCATGATGAGGACGCTCAAAAAACACTGGCATGTTGTCTGAAAAACACAAGATTGATACGACTTAGCGTGGCGGTCGTGTATTGCGAGTTGGGATGGGATTGGCCTGCGGAAACGACTGATCTTGCTGAGCAGATCGCGAAAGATATCTCAGAGCTTTTGAATAGCCATGAACGTCGCCGCGCGTGCATGTACCTACCGTCCCTTTGCAAACGGGAGGAGCTGAAAGCAAAACTCATCAATAAAGCGAATCTGAAGTTCCTGGTTCAATACTGCGATAGCACTCGAGTCGCGCAGCAACAAGAGGGCAACCCTGCCGATGCTTTTCACAGCGCACAGGCCCTGTGCATGTTAATGAAACGTATGTTCTCCAGTCTTATGCACTTGTGGCTTGGGCTGATCATCTCCATATCCTGATAGTGGACACCAACTTGGCCCGAACGCTTATTGAAAATAATGCTGTTACAGACGTTACTCAGGCATTGGATGCTAATTGTCAGTCTTATCGCTGGTCAGTAGGAGTCAAACTGATGGCTCCTTCAGGTGGTCCTGCGCTGGTCGCAGTGCTAAGCGTCATCGAAGGCCTAGCAAGAGATGGTATGTAATTCCGTTTATCAGCTTATCCCCAGATTACTCACTTCCGTGTTTCAGACGAAGGCAGGGTGGTTATGAAAACGGGGCCCATCGTTGCCACGCTCCTCAAACTGATCAGGCAGTTTGACGACTTCGTAGCACCGGCCGCTATTCGTGCACTCTGCTCACTCCTCCCAGAAGGTATGTACAGACGGCAATCGAGAGCTTATTCTTGTCGTTGATGGTAACGATCGGATTTGCAGCTGATCTACGGAAAACGATGATCGAATTTGGAGTGCTCTCCACGTTCCTTGACGTCTTGAAACGGTGCTCGGAGGAAGCGAAGCAAGTGACCAGTGATGCGCTAGTCGACTTCGCGCGGTATGGTATGGTCACGTACATGATCTTCATCAACTGCGGCCCGAGGCTAATGCACTTGTAGACGATATGCGACGGGTGATGTCCGAGGGCGGACCTCTTCGAAAACTTGCGGAACGAATGCAAAGTCATGTCCCAGGCAAGCGCGACGGTGCTATCGTTGCCTTGTTAGCACTTGGGACAAGCGATGGTGAGGAGCGTCGAAGAATTCTGTTCATTCCCTTTGCTGAGCAAGAGCAAATCCAGTCAGGGTACAGGTGACACAGGCCATCCGGGAAGCGAGAACGATCGACGTCCTTGTGGCTCGTCTGGGTCAAAAATCGACCGCACTTTCCGCTGCCTCGGCGCTAGCGCGTCTGTCGAAGATTGGTACGTCACTCTCTGCTAAATCAGACCGTTTTACTCAGCTGTTCTCTTAGATGGTGTTGCTCAGATGATTGCTAGAGATGGAGATGCTCGTGCGAATATATTGGAGATGCTTCGACGTCGCTGGTTTGACGGTTTACGTGGAGAAGACGGACTCAAAGTCCTATCTGAACTTCTCGAATGTGGTCAGTCCTATACATTGCTTTCCTCCAACTACCTTTCCGAGAGGATTTACAGAGTCGTTACGATTGGCCCTTCTGGAAGCTGGCGCGATCGATGTCCTGCGGGAGATGATCAATCCCAGCAACTCCGAAACTACCTACGCAGGACTGCACTATCTCCGGCTCATCGCTCGATTCGGTCGGTTTCGTTAGTTTATCACATACCTCCCGCTCACCTCATTGCAGATGACAAAGATACCGAGTCCAGTGAGAAGGCAAGCAACCTGATCTCTCACGTGGTTGGTGCCCTACGCGTTCCTCACAAAAGAGTGCAAAGAATCGCGATCGAAACGCTGCGGTCCCTCTCTGCATACGGTAATGGCTTGTGCTTCGTGGTATACACCTGCTCACCGCCCACTCCAGAGAACCTACGGGCTCAAATTGTCGGCGAGCTTTTAGTTTTAGTCAACGACCGGAACGCTGGAGTCGTTCTCGCCTCAAGCATCATGTTGAGGATCCTGGCTACACACAGTACGTTGCTCTTCCATCCCAGTTCGTGAACATGGTGCCGAATGCGCTTTTTTTTTGCAGAATCTGTACGCGAAATGGTGGTAACGGACCAGGCGTTTTGGAACTTGGGAAACGAATATTACAATTCTCTGAACCTCGATTACGGCGAAAAAGGCCCACGGATCGGTTCGTCTTCACCTTTTCCGCGTTAGCGCGAGGCTGATATTCCACACAGAAGATGTCTACGCGTCCGTTGGAAGCATGATTAAAAGCATGCAGGAAGCTGAAACGGACGATGAGAGCGAAGAGCATCGTAAACTGGAAGAAAAGTGGCTCGAGCGTATGCCATACGAGTTGATGAAGGAGCATGGACCGGGGTTATACTGGATTGCGACGTTGCTGTGCTGTCCGGCGCTACTCCTCTTTGGGGTAGGCCGACGCGCTTACCGGGAACTCTGGCAAGAGGGTTAGTGCAGGGATTGCTCTCAGATTACTGATGCCGAGGAGACAGTGGGCAAAGGATATAATGGCGTCATTGTATATAACAAGGCCCTCCGGGCATCCCTGTCCCCGACGGCTGTTTCCGATAGCTGGCACCACTGGCAGCCTGCTTGAGTATCCGTCAAATGACAGTGTATTTCTGAGCCTCTCTATATACTACAAATACCATCATAGTTTATTATGTTCACAGTCATAACAATGCAGGCACCTTACTTGCCCTGTGTTCCAAGATCTCTGCCAAACTCAACACTTCCTCACTGCCATTGACCTCGAACGACCATGATCAACCTCATATAAATCTGTTGTGTAGCTTGTTGGAGGAAAGTTGGAGGAAAGTCGAAGATATGAGGGGAGCACCAATCAGACCAATCAGAAGCGAGTGACCTATAAATACAACTCCGCTCGGGCGTGTGGCTGCGTGCGTGGCTGTGCCCGAGGGTCGAAAAGTTGGAATGATGAAAAGGAGGAAGGAATGATGCTAAGGAAATATATTATATTCTCACAGGTGGTAGCTAGGGACAATAAGACATGACAATCACGATCAAAGGTACCATGAAAACGGTAGGAAGAACAGACTCAGATGTGCGCATTGCGCGAGAATGAGTAGGTGCTGGGACCCGCAGATTACATTTGCGGCAGCAGCGAATGAGGGGAGTTGGGGACGAGATGATGAGACGAGCTCGCATGCAAACCCGAACGGGAACGGGTTGTCACATTCCCGTTTGTGTTTGCATACGAGCGCAATTCCAACTTGGAGTTGAATGGCAAGAGATGAACACGAACACGAACGCAACGCTCGCGCGTTGCGTTTGTGTTCGTGTTCGCGTGTTCATTTTGGAGATGGAGTTGGTAGCGAACGACACATTCGTCATCGTCAGACATGAACATAAACACAAACACATGTTCATTGCGTTTGTGTTCATGATCGTGTATCTGTAGCACATGTGAGTGGGTGAGGGATACAAAGGAGGCACGAACATGAACGCAACGCTCGCGTGTTGCGTTCGTGTTCCTGTGCGAGTGTGGTCATTGTCGTCAAGGTTGGTTCGTTGGTGGTATGTACAGGTATTGAAAGTCGAGGAAAGTCGAAGCATCAGCAACACTGCAAAAAGTCTGAAGTTACTGGAATGACTGGATCAGTTAAATAAGACATCCAGTGGCCCAGTGGTCTAGTCATTCTGTATTTTCAGTCAGCCAGTGGCCCAGTGGTTCAGTGGTTCAAGTAGTTCTAGTCATTTCAGGGATCTCAGTAGTCCAGTGGCTCAATGCTCCAGTAATTCAAGTCATTTCAGGGATCTTAGTAGCCCAGAAGCCCAGTTATCCAGTCATTGCAGTTGTTTCAGTAGCCCAGTGGCTGAGTGGTCCAGTCATCCAGTAATGTCAGTAGCCCAGTGGCTGAGTGGTCCAGTCATCCAGTAATGTCAGTAGTCCCAGTAGCCTGGTAGCCCAATCATCCAGTAATGTCAGTAGCATCAGTAGTCCAGTAGTCCAGTCATCCAGTCATGCAGTAGGCCCAGTAATTCAGTCAGTCAGTGCTCCAGTAATTCAGTCAGTCCAGCTAGTCCAGCCAGTCAAGTCAGCCAGTTCTCCAGTCAGTACAGTCAGTCAGTAGTCCAGCCAGTCCAGTCACCCAGTCACCCAGTGATTCAGTCAGTCCAGTCAGTCAGTACTCCAGTACTTCAATTAGTTCAGTCAGTCAGTACTTCAGTCACCCAGTAACTTCAGTCACACCAGTCACCAAGTCACACCAGTCACTCGGTCAGTTCAGTAATCCAGTTACTCAGTTACTTAGTCTTCTAGTCACTTAGTCTTCCAGTTATCTAGTCATTTAGCAGTCCAATCATTCACCAGTAATTCAGTCAGTCAACAAATGTCAAAGCTCTATAAAGTCCATTACACAATCTCCTCATCCGAATATGATTCATAACAATCAATCCTCCCAGTGTTTTTCCCCGCTCTCTCGAATATCACCTCATCACTTTGCCTACCCAGAGCTGATTGCTCTGTGGCCAAATCCTCGAGCTTCTGCCACTGTCTGTCTGAAAAATGCTCAAGTGAAATCATTACCTCATTAAATGCGAACACCCAAAGACGTTTGGAAAACCTTCTGGATGATTTCTTGGAAGGAATAACAAGCCTTCCAGTCCTCCAGTACCTGAAAGCCCTCTCAACCTGGGGAACAATATAAGCAAATCATGATAATGATCAATAGAACCATACCGCAACAGTACAGAGAGCCAGTGCCGCAGCTGGCTTCCGACGACTTTTTATCTCCGGTGCAACTTTTCCAACAGTGTCAAGGTAATAACTGTAGGTTTGAACAATGCAGGGATGCCGAAATGCACCCTTCGCGGTCTAACGAAGCATATAAACATTGCTAGGCAATACTCAGCCAAACAAACTCACCTGAGACCCATCCTTGTCCTCATTAACATTCTCCCACATATAAGGATATAGAGGAGGAGGCAAAAGAGCCTTCCTACCCTTCTTGTCAAAAACATATTTGGCCTCGGGAACAGCCCATGAGGCATACACTGCACGAGCTTCAGAAGTAGCGAGCTCCTCATAATTACTGAAGAATTGCTCAACTTCGAAGAGAGCTCTCCTCGCAATTTCTCCTCGCCAATCACAGGCGTGTTGTTTGAGCTTCGAAGAAAACAAAGTCAGTACTACAAATGGATTGAGTACCCTCACTTACAAGTGCGAACACAGGGTCATTTCGCAGTGCCAAAGTATGGTCCAGACGCACAAATACGTTCCAGAGGCGCTGGGCTAAACTGAGATGTTCTGGATGAATAACATCCCACGGATCAGTGCATGTGCTAATATAAAGGTACCAGCGTGGAAGCAGATGTCGGAAATCCTGTTCGCTTATTGCAATCAGGAACGCTTGTAATGCTCTTAAGATAATCTTGAGATGACACGTGTAATTTTGCGCGGAGTTGAAATGTTATCGCATCGTTATTGCAATCAGGATATTGATGCCTCATGGTATACTTCTCTTCGTTTCAGAAACGTTGACAGTTCACCTTTGTCTCTCTCGCTCTCTACCTCGCGTTGTAGAATATTCATCATCATTATCTTCTTCAGATGCCAGCAGACCGGACAAAACGTCTACAATGCGACACATGCGATGGGATGTTCTTACCAGCAGGCCTGGCTCCACATCGGAAAGCTTGCGCTCGAAGAGCTCAACGTGTTCGGGAGGACCTCGAACTGCTCGAAAAAAATTCGCAAAGTGAGTTTTACATAGTCCTGGTGTTCGCGTGACTCAAATCTAGCATTGTCGTCATCAAACGAAACAGGTGCACCCTCTGAATCTGGTTCAAACGCAATTGCGGCTCAAGGTGCTGCCCCACGTGTTCTGAATCCTCAAGGTAGTACCTATGTTACTTCATTGAATGATGCTCTAACTTAATATTCGTCTCCATAGGAAATGATCCGTGGGCCTTCGACCAAGAACTTGGTCCAAATAATGACGCAGACATGTCCGAGTCAACGGACGACCACAGTAAGTACTTAGCACCCCACCCAGATCTTTTCTGACTGCTTTTGATGCTCCAGTTGATCCTCATCTGGATCGTCCTCAAAAAGACGATATTCGTGTCACCTATCACCCTCGAAGTCTACGCCCAACAGTTGTCACCCCGTTTTCTGACTTTTCCCGTGACCATCACCCTAAACCCTTTGCACCCGACCCAAACCGTGAGCCGTGGCACCCATTCCGTACGCTGCTCGACTTTGAGGTTGCAGAACTTGCCCTCGAAGCTTTACTCAACAACGAGCAAACCGAACGCCTCATCAAGCTGCTACGACGGGTGCACGACAAACGTGAGAAGTTCACTCTCAAAAATCACTCTGATCTCCGGACAACATGGGATGCAGCTGGAACACGGCTGACACCGGTAAGTCATCGTACTTTCTCACCGCTGTCAAAACATGAGGCTGACAGCTTGACTTTTTACTTGGTCTTTGAGGTACTTAGTTCCAGACATCAACCATCTCTGTCCAGTACCAGAATGAGCCCGAGCCACGGGAGTTCCCAATGTGGCACCGCCCGCTCTGGGACTGGGCCTGTGATCTCGTGAAGGACCCTCGTGTTGGCCCCCACTGTGTTTTTGATGCTCAGTGTTTGTCGAAGTTTGATGGGACTTCGTTTGTACGTTTTGTTGATGAACCTTATACTGCCAATGCCTTCTGGGATTTCCAAGTACGTTGTTCATATTGTGTTTGTTACTACGTTGTGTATTGTTGACCGACCAAATCTAATGTTTTATTATTCTCCTTTGAATCATTATTAATAGAGCGAACTTCCATCCCCCGAAGGCAAGGTTCTCGCTTTTATTCTTTATGCCGACAAATCAAAATTGTCATCATTTGCTCGTGAGAAGGGTTACCCTGTCGTTGCCCGCCTTGGAAACCTGCCATCCGCTGTCCGCAATGGTGAAGGACTCGGCGGAGGACGAGTGGTCGGCTGGCTGCCCATTGTAAGTAAAATTTGACTCAATCATGCCCGTGCCCGAACTCAGAGTGACTTAACCATCCAAAGGTGAAAGAAGAGAAAGCCCAGAGCGGAAAGCCAGCTTGGGCGAACTTCAAGAATGCCGTATGGCATGAATCATTCAAAGTTCTCCTAGAATCGATTGCGCAGCATTCCAAGACCGGATGTTGGGTAAAATGCTGGGATGACATACTTCGACTACTATATCCCCTTATTCTCATCTTGTCTGCAGACTACGAGGAACAGTAAGCTAGGTCACTTTTAAACCCACCCATTTACGACAACTAATCCGATCGTAGATGCGTTATGGCGCTTATTCGGGGTGTCAAGTCAAAATTCCGTTGTCTTATCTGTCTCATCCCCTCCGAGGAAATCCTTAAAATGGGAATACTATCCGGCCCATTTGAGCGCCGTTCGATCGAGAACGTTTCCAAAACAATTCAAACTGCTCGAGAGGCACCAACCACAGATGCCAGAGAAGCGGTCTTATTCGCTGAGAGTCTGCGTAATGTTGATGTAAGTCCTTAGTTCCAGCGGATTCGCGAACTCCTAACCCAACCCATTGCCTTCAGAACGCATTCAAGATCGTTTCACGATCGGATCCTTACAGGGCACTGAGCTTCGATCGCCTCCACGCCCACCACGAGGGAATGTTCGGCGACCACTTGTTGTCCGAATTCAAGACCTTCGTCAGTGATAACATGGGCCGAGCTGCAGCCGTGGAGGTGGAACAAGCGTAAGTCATCGTTCATCTGTTCAACCACAACTTATTCACGATAACAGATTTTCGAACATGCCGAGATGGCGGGGGCTGAATCACTTTGATCAAGTATTCGACATATCATTTAGTGATGGGAGGAAACATGAAGATATTTCAAAGGTAAAAGTCGCTCGTTTCCTTCGACTACAGCGTAATTTTACTAATCGCTTGTCCTTCAAGGTCCTTGTTTTCGCCAGCCACAGCGTTATCACTGAGGAGGACAACAAAGTTGGGTACCTTCTCCTGCGCTGCATTCGCGCTTACGTCGTGCTCGACTTGTATATCGCGTTTGAAGTACACACCTCGCGGACGATTCAAAGCAACCGTGAAGCACTTGAGACACTCGCTGTATTGCTGAACGTACGCCGATCATATTACATGCTCATCTACGCTAAATACTGAGACACCACAGAATTACATTGAGAAAACGAAGGACAGAGCCATTCCCAAGAACTGGGACTTCCCGAAGAACCACACGCGTGATCACGCCTTCGACGACATCCTCGCGAAAGGAACCTCGCGTGTTTACAACACGAAACCAAACGAAAAGATGCATGGCCCCTTGAAGCAAACTTACCAGCGGCGGACAAACTTTAAGAACGTTGTGCAACAGGTACACGTTGGCTTTATCTCAACATCGAGACACTAGTACTCACGTATTTCTAATTTAAACAATGCAGATTCTCCGTGTTGACCACGACCAACTCTCCTCGGAATACATACAGTGCAAAGTTGAAGAGTACAACGAGCATCTTCGAGCGATGGCGGACGACCCAGACGACGATCCAGATGTTGGCGGGCTAGAACAGTATTCACATCTCAAGGTCGGGTCCAAGCAGCCAAACCAAACATTTGAGAGTATCGAGCTTGCGAATGCTGGCGACCAAGCATTCGGACGTTTTCGTATCAAGATCAACAACTTTCTCAACTCTACGCCCACCGGAAACGCGCTTCTCGATGGTCAGCAGGTTCAGCTCCATGCTAAAGATGAGGTGTGTTATGAACTGAAATGATTCGTGCTCAGACTCACACTTCTACAGCTCATTGAACACCGGTACATCAAAGTCAATTACGAATCCATGGTGGATTGGTGTCAAAACACCGATTATCTGCGCTGCAGCCCGTCATTCCATGGCGCCCCCCACTATGATTGTGTCATCATCAAGACAGTAAACGGCTACATTTTCGGTCGCCTCCTCCTCATCTTCAAGTGTCTGCCATATGACAAGGTTCCTCTCGTGTTGGTGCATCCATACGACACTGTGATCGGGCCGCGTTTACGAAAAGACAAACACAAGGTCCCCCACCCGCACCCCTACCTATCTTCAACCCACTACTCCGCACAACGGGGAAAATCGAACCAGACACACCACATATACCGCGCATAACACGCGAAGAACTCCCCATGCGCTCAATGTCTCACGAGTCGGCCAAAGTGGTCCCACTCTTCAAAGGCGACTACTCAGATAAAGACTCACCAGCGGAATGGTTCGCGCTATTCCAACTAGGGCTCCCAGCCTCATGGACGGAGAGAAACAAGATTGAACGCTTCGAACTTCAACTCACACCGGAAAGTATCGCAGCAGAGTGGTTCGCGTACCTAACCACTGACGAAGTCTACGACATGAGCTCGCTGAGGCGTGCCTTCTTGAAAAGATGGCCACCGAGGAAGCGCCCGGTCTGGACAAGAGCGCAGCAGCGAGAACGAATCCAGCAGATCACCCTCAAGGAAGAGGACATCGGAGAATGGCGAGAAGAGGGTAACCCGGGAGACCACGGCCAAAACATTTGGGCAGAGAAAGTTAGGCAACTCGCGCTCACCATGGGCGACAGTGAGGGCCACCTCATTGCGCACGTTATCCACCACGCCCCTCGCCTCCTCCAAGAACAACTCACGGACGAATACGACAGTTGGGATGACTTCGTGGACGCAGTGCGCTCCATTCCGCAGGAACGCCTCCGCGTAGAAAAGCAGAAGCTATCAGAGAACCGTGCCAGAGACCAAGCCATCGCATCCCTGCAACAATGGCGCGGAACGCAATCACCTACTCAGCGTCCACAACGCTTCGCGAATCCATTCGTCTCCAATTCGACCATACCACCCACGTACGCAATGTCAGTTCCCACCCCCAGGGGAGGAATGCGCCAATCTCGAAGCCCTTCCCCAATGCCCCCCCTCACACGCACCCAAATCCTAGAAAGAGCCAACGTAATCCCACAACGCCCAAACACGGAGACGGGAAGACGGCAGTATGAAGCCGACGTTGCAACCTGGCATCAGACGCACGGACAGACGTACCCGAGTCTGGAGCGACCATACCCCCTCAAACCAGGAACAGCCAGCATCGGCTCGGGAGAATGCTACGGATGCGGATACGTTACAGACCCACCCCACACTGGGAACGCATGTCCCTCAACGGACCCGGTGCGTGCCCTCGAGACCCGTTGGCGCCAGCTGGTAGGAGGGATGATACGACGAGCAACGTTGAGACCCCCCCCCACGGCAGTGCAGTATGTCTATCCAGCCCCACCTCACGCACTCACGGGTTCGACCCCCGTCTACGTCGTGACACAAGGTACAGAATGGCACACAGGAGACGCGGAATATAACCAGGTGTACCAAACAGAGGAATGGGAGGCGGAAAACGACTCGGGGCTACCTACGACGGTGGAGTAAGGATAGCCCGCGAGAACGTACTGAACTCTGCCAACAGTACCATACATGTCCATGCAGATCCTGTCCTTACATATGACTCCGAATCTTCCCCCCCTCATTCCTTCACTGTCTCTAACCCCACTAATGTCGAATCGAACTTGTCTATACCAACCAGCTACGTAACCCCTCCCAGTGACAATGCCATCACTGATATCTATTCGTTGGACACATCAGGCAAACCGGTCGTATCCCATACCAGCCGCCCCTTCCTAACGCTGGCGAGCCTACGAGGCCCCAACGGCGAGAACGTTCGTCTACTCGCCACTGTAGACAGCGGCGCAATGATCAACGCGTTGGACGCAAGCATCTACAACAGAGTAGAACGGCGTCTAAACCAGCTAAGTCCCTCTACACGCATACTGCGAATGGCAAACGGATCACTAGTCCCATCACTAGGGATATAGACGGGCACCTTCGAATGGGGATCCAAAAGTACGACGGCCACGTTCGAGGTCTTCCCCAGCGGAGGATCCTGGCGAGCGCTGATCGGAAAACCCCTACTCGAGCAACTTAAAGCGGTACATAACTACGACGAGGACATTATCACACTGCACATAAACGGCTCGCTAGAGACCATACCAAACCACCACTCCTTTAAACAATATATCACTCCCTCTCGTTTACCTACTCCCATACCACACCCAACGCATCATCACACTAATCCTACCCATACTCCACTCACCTCTAATAATGCGTTGCAAAACGGCCACGCAGAACCAACGCACAACATCGAGGAAGCGAACCCATCGTCAACGAAGCAAGTGGAGAGTAGCACACAAGACAACATCAGCAAGACTGTAAAAATCTGAAATGACTGGAGCTTACTTGTCTGACTGGAGCCAGTCAGACAAGTGAGCCAGTAGCCAAGTGCCCCAGGCATCCAGTAGTCTCAGTCATCCAGTAACCAAGTGTTCCAGTCATCCAATAGTCTCAGTCATCCAGTAGTCCAGTGAGTCAGTGCTCCAGTAACCTCAGTAGTCTCAGTCATCCAGTCATCCAGTCACCAAGTCATTTCAGCAGTCCCAGTCATCCAGTCATTCAGTCACCAAGTCATTTCAGTAGTCCCAGTGGCCAAGTGGCCAAGTGCTACAGTCACCCAGTCAGTTCAGTGTGGCAGTGCTCCAGTCATCCAGTCACCCAGTCAAGTCAGTGTGGCAGTGCTCCAGTCATCCAGTCACCCAGTCAAGTCAGTGTGGCAGTGCTCCAGTCATCCAGTGCTCCAGTCATCCAGTAGCCCAGTAGCCCAGTAGCCCAGTACTTCAGTAATCCAGTAGGCTAGTAACCCAGTTGACAAGTGATTTCAGTAATCCAGTAATCCAATCACTCAGTAATCCAGTAGTTCAGTAGCCCAGTAATTCAGTTGGCAAGTGAGTTCAGTCACCCAGTAGCCAAGTCATCCAGTCATCTAGTAGCTCAGTCACCCAATAGCCAAGTATCCCAGTTATCCAGTTATCCAGTCACTCAGTAGCTCAGTTACCCAGTTATCCAGTTATCCAGTCACTCAGTAGCTCAGTTACCCAGTTACCCAGTTATCTAGTCACTCAGTCACTCAGTAGCTCAGTTACCCAGTCACTCAGTCACTCAGTCATCCAGTACAATGAGCCAGCTCATTCTGTACTAGTATCTGTCACTCAAGGATCTAACTGGAAGCAGAGAGGGGTGACAAGCAATGATGACATTCAAGAAGTATCTACTACATCAAGACTTCTAGCTAAGGTTGGAGGGAGGACTGAAGTGCAGCATGGGTGAGCTGGATGGATGAATGAGATGAGTGACAAGGCCATGGAGAGCAAAGACTTACCTGGTTGAGAAAGGGAGAAGGATGGAAGGAGAGGACAATGGGTGAGCTGGATGGATGAATGAGATGAGTGACAAGGCCATGGAGAGCAAAGACTTACCTGGTTGAGAAAGGGAGGAGGATGGAAGGAGAGGACAGTGGGTGAGCTGGATGGATGAATGAGGTCAGTGACGAGGCCAGAGAGTGCAAAGAAACATACCATGATGCAAAGAAACATACCATGATGAACCGGTGTGTGTTACGATCATTCATTCTTTCCTTTCTCATTACCTTGTACTAAGTCCTAGTCGCTGGTTCGAGTCCTGCCTAGGCCTCTTATTTCTTGCTTGCTTTAGTCAGCGGATGTTCTTCGATGTTCTTTCACATTCTATACTTCGTCATCGCTGACTTGTACTCTTACCAAGCATGACTCATTCCTATTCGTCATAGCTTGTTCTTACACATTCCAACCGGTTCCACGCCTGCCCTTAACTCGTTTCTCTACTTATATAAACCCTCGAGTTTCTCCTGTAACCTTAACTTAGACCTACGCAATCTAGCTTGGTCATTCCTTGCTTCCTGTGAACCCTCTGAGAGTCACCGTCCCACTCTTGAACGGACGCTAGGCCTTAACGTGGACATCCCATCGTTAGGCTACCTTTGAAACCCTTGCTTTGACTAGGCTTTTGTGTCTATGCTTTGACCTACCCGGCACAAGCGTAACAAAAGGTCTAAGTTACCCCTGAAGGCTACCTTCGCTGTAGACCTCCACCATTTCCCAACGACCTCGCCTCGACACCTCTCGCTGGGGCCCCCCACGAGAGACCGCTAATCCACAGAACCCCGAATCTTCTGACTCGGGCTCACCGGAAGAGGAAGACCCCTCTAACCCCTACGACACCTCGGATCTTTACGACGAACCAATCACCACCCAAGAGGAACAAGAAGAAACCCTTCACCTCTCCCACGAATTTTCCTCAGCTGTAACCATCCCAAGGTCACCAACACCACCGTCACCGACCCCAATATCCCGAAGAGCCCCACAGTTCCCTGTGTCGCCTGCTCCCCCACGAACCCCAGCTTTCCCCACTTCTTCCCTTCCCGCGTTCGCACCAGGAGCATATCAGATACCCCCTACCTTCGTAAATCCCATGTCGTCCTCAAAACCCACTGAACTCCGCATCGGAGCCCCAGACGCCTTTGATGGCTCCTTCGAGAAAAGCACCGCTTGGATGAATTCCATCCAATTCTATCTCACCGTCAACGGCGACGTATACAACACAGATCCCAAGAAGATCGCCTTCGCCTTATCCTACATGTCTAAAGGATCAGCGGCCACCTGGGCTGCCACTTTCCGCCGCAAAGCCATCACCGGCGCTACCGTCACCATGGGCACTTGGGCCCAATTTATCACTGATTTCAAAACGGCATTCAAACATCACGATACCGTAGGAAATGCCGTTGCCTGGCTTTCCACCAAACGAATGAAACCTCTCAAGAACGGAGAGTATTCCCCTTCCCTCTCGGAATTTATTTCGAGTTTCCAAAACCAAGTCGCCCTGTCTGGCATCATCGACAACAACGTCCTAATCGGATATTTCTCCGCAGGGATACCTATCTCCCTTATGAGAAGAGTCAATAGTATGGATACCGTCCCTACCACGATCGAGGATTGGTACAAACGCACCACCCAGTTCCAGACTCAATGGGAACATGCCAATGAAATCGCGAATCGCAATCGTAACCCCGCCAAGCCTTTCCGTCCATTCTCCTCTGCCAATCACTCTACCCCCGCCAGAGATCCCAATGCCATGGACGTCGACGCCATCCGTATCTCCAAGCTCACTCCTGAGGAGCGGAAACGCTGCCAGGAGAAGGGACTCTGCTTCCGCTGCAGGAAAGCTGGACATCGGTCCAACGCCTGCCCAGAATTTTCCTCAAACCAGAAAACCCCGAGGAAGGTTCAAAAGGTTGAGGAAGAAATTCCCTCGCTGATCGAGATAGATGATGAGGATGAAACCACCGTTCGTAAAGTAGCCTTTGTCACAAAGGGTTTTTAGACCGGGAAGCTCTGCCGACGCAAGCTTCCCCAGTCACGTGTGCACCTGTACTTGTAAAGTCGCGAAAGCGCTCTATGCAAAGTCCCATACAGATTATCGTTCCCTCGCACACGATGAAAGCCGTCGAAACCCGCGCCCTCATTGATAGCGGCGCAGACATCTCCTGCATCGATTGGGCCTTCGTACGTAAAAATCGAATCCCAACCACTCGACTTGAAACCCCCATTCGAGTTCGAAACGTCGACCAAACCGCAAACAAAAGCGGAATGATACTCTTCACCACCACCCTCTTCCTCGACATCGAAGGACTTGCGCAAGAAGTAACCTTCCACGTCATGAACTGCGGAAACGAAAACGTCATCCTAGGTCTCCCATGGCTCGAAAAGGCTAACCCAATCATCGATTGGCGTCGACGAACCCTCTCACTGTCAGAATCTATCGACGAGTCAAAAAGGTTATATGCTGTGCACGCTTCAGCCTGTAAAACCAATGACCGACTCTTCACTCGACCTACTCCTCCCCCTCGACACTCCTATGTAACCCCGGAGATCGACAAACAACTCTATGACTACCTAGATTCTGAAACCGAATCCACCTTCCTCAATCGCGCCTATGAAAACCATACCCTAAACCGCATCATTCGTTGCGGCTCACGCTTTGTCCCAAACCACGTTGTTGCTCGCCTCACCAGAGCTACGGAACTTGCAATCGCAGCCGAGCTGGCCAAACCTAAATCTACCCTTCCGAGAGAATATGCCAAATACGCCTCGGTTTTTGACGAACCTTCGGCCGGCCACCTTCCTCCGTCTCGAATTTACGACCACGAGATTAACCTGAAGGAATCCTTCGTCCCCAAAATCGGGAAACTCTATCCGCTATCCCCAGACGAGAAAAAAGCCACAGAAGACTTCCTTGAAGAAAATCTTCGCACCGGAAAGATATGTCCTTCCAATTCCCCCCAAGCATCTCCCTTCTTCTTTGTCAAAAAGAAAGACGGAAAACTCCGACCCTGTCAGGACTATCGATATCTGAATGAACACACTACCCGCGACGCCTACCCCCTTCCCCTTATTGGAGATCTCGTTGACAAACTCAAAGACGCTAAGATCTTCACCAAATTCGACGTACGATGGGGTTACAATAATGTCCGTATCAAAGACGGACACCAATGGAAAGCTGCCTTCCTCACTCACAAAGGCCTCTTTGAACCGACTGTGATGTTCTTTGGGCTGAACAACTCCCCGGCTACCTTCCAACGCTTCATGAACGACTCTTTTAGAGACATGATAGCTGAAGGATGGCTCGTCATCTATATGGACGACCTTCTCATCTTCTCCCCCGACGACACCACTCACACTGTTCACACCCAACGAGTCCTCGAGCGCATGCAGGAGCTAGATCTCCATCTTCGCTTGGAGAAATGCAACTTTGCCGTAAACGAGGTTGAATATCTCGGCATGATCGTCCGCCCAGGAGAGCTTGCCATGGATCCCATCAAACTCGACGGCATCTCTCAATGGCCCATCCCCTCCACCGTTAAGGAAGTTCGCTCGTTCCTTGGCTTCGCCAACTTCTACCGACGTTTTATCCCAAACTACTCTTTGGTCGCTCGCCCTCTGATCGATCTAACCAAAAAGGACCATCGATGGGATTGGACCAATGCCTGCCAAGATGCCTTCGCTCGCCTGAAACAGATGTTCTTGGCAAAACCCGTCCTGCGATTCCCTGACCTCTCCAAACCCTTCGCCATCGCGACTGATGCCTCCAAATTTGCCTCTGGAGGAATACTCCTCCAAACCGACGCCAACGGCGATTGGCATCCCTGTTCGTATCTCTCCCAGTCCTTCGGTGACGCAGAGCGAAATTACGATATTTACGATCGTGAACTTCTTGCTGTCATTCGCGCACTAAAGACCTGGCGGCACTACCTCCATGGCTCCCCCTTCCCCGTCCAGGTGTTCACCGATCACAAAAACCTGACCTACTTTCGCCAACCCCAGAACCTGAACCGTCGGCAAGCCCGCTGGCTCCTTGACCTTGCCGACTTTGACTTAAAAATGATCCACGTCCCTGGCTCGTCCCTCGCCGGTCCCGATGCCTTATCTAGGCGTGCTGATCACTTCCCCACTGACGCCGATGACAATGCGGGTACCACTCTGCTACCACCCTCGCTATTCGTCCGTGTCATTGACTCTGCGATGAACAATCACATCTCCAATCTTTCCAAGGACGACCCGTTTCTCCTCACGGCGTTGCAGGCCATTGACGGTGACATCCCTGCACCTTTCCGCTCTAGACTGGCAGATTGGCAGATGACTAACGGCGTCCTGACCTATCAAGGTCGTGTCTACATCCCACCGGATGAAAACCTACGTCGCACCGTAGTCCAACGATGCCATGATCATCCCACCGCCGGCCACCCCGGCTATCTCAAGACTCGGCAATTAGTCGCCGCTGAGTTTTGGTGGCCCGGACTTGCCCAATTCGTTCGCAAATACGTAGAAGGATGCGCAACTTGCCAACAGAATAAGGCAAACACACATCCAACCACCCCTCCTCTGATGCCAATACCCTCAAAGAGTTCTAAACCATTCCAACAAGTGTCCTGTGATCTCATCACCGACCTACCCATTTCCAATGGCTTTGATTCTCTGTTGGTCGTGGTCGACCACGGGCTTACAAAGGGGGTAATTCTTTGCCCTACCAAGAAAACCGTCACGGCCGAAGGGATCGCTTCCCTCTTTTTCCACAAAGTCTACTTAAGATTCGGTCTTTACGACAAAATCATCAGTGACAGAGGACCACAATTCGCATCCGAATTCGCTCGTGAACTAGGACGAATCCTCGGATATGACCTTTCCCTTTCCACCGCCTATCATCCCCAGTCTGATGGAGAAACTGAACGCGTTAACCAGGAAGTTGAGACTTACCTTCGAATCTATTGCGGAGATAACCCCATATCCTGGGCTGATTCCATTTCCCACGCAGAATTTGCACACAATCATCGGCCCCACTCTGTCACCGGCAAATCCCCGTTCTACCTCATGATGGGATATGAACCCCGTCCTCTTCCTGCGGTGATCGCCGATTCCGCATTACCCGCTGTCGAACTTCGTCTCCACTCTCTCACCGCTGCCAGAGACGAAGCGCTCGCCTCACACGAACTCGCCAGACAAGTGATGGCTGCACGAACTCGACAGAAGTTCAAACCGTTCGCCAAAGGAGACAAAGTCTGGCTGGAAGCGAGGACCCTCAAACGATCCCTGACTTCCCCAAAGTTCGCCCCAAAACGGGAAGGACCCTTTACCATCACCCAAGTCCTATCTCCGCTATCCTACAGACTCCGTCTCCCACAGACGTGGAGAATTCACCCCGTGTTCCATGCTTCTCTGTTATCGCCCTATCGCGAAAACCCCGTCCACGGACCGAACTTTCCCGCTCCACCGCCTGACCTAATAGAAGGCGAAGAGGAATACGAAATTGAAAGAATTCTCCGTCACCGAGGTTCTTCCGGGCGCCACTCGTACCTAGTCCGCTGGAAAGGATATTCTTCTGATGAAGAAGACCGCTGGCTTAAAGAAGCAGACCTTACCCACGCCACAGAAGTCCTAGAAAACTATAAAAAAGCTCACCCGTCCGCCTTCCCCTCTTCCCCAAGATCCCCATCTTCTGTCAGACGCAAAACCCGCCGCTAAGACCATGTCCGCTCCTACCACCCCTTCGTCCTCTACTATGTCTTCCATCTCTTCTCTGTCCCGTTCTTCTTCCTCTCCTACTTACCCCCCTGGCTTACCTATTCGTTCTCTACCTATTCAACCCACTCGTCCCTCCTCTCCAGAACCCCCTAGCCCAACCGTCGCTG
>JBBPTG010000255.1:0-33985 GCA_038093975.1 Chalciporus piperatus | reverse complement strand
CGTCCTACCTCTGAGGACGACATCTTTCACGATGGAGGTGTCCCTTCGAATGCTCCACATGTCTTCGTCCCGTCAGTCCCCGACAACTACTCTGATCACTCTGTCGAACCATCATCCCCATCTCCGAAGCGCCAAAAACCCTTGCCCACTCTTCGGGAGCCTGGATCACTCGAATTGACTGGCACCTCCCAATTCTCGGCGTCACTCGTAGATGCCTCACAGGACGTGCGTGATGTCTCTCAAAAAAATGCACCCGTGCCTCCGAGTCTCCCCAATTCTTTGGTCCCGCCAGCTCCCCCCCCTCTGCCGCCGAAGCCTGTCATGAGTCGTGAGGAGAGGTTTGGATATGCAGAGCAGTCAGATCATCCTCGACAACTGGGGGGTGGTTATCCTCCTCATGTCTTCCATGCCCCACAGCAGCCGTTTTACCCCTACCATGGGAACGAAGGGATGATTCCCCCTCAGCGGGGAATGATGGACATGCGCCGTGGAATGTACCTTGACGGAGCGGGTTACCATGACGACATGTATCGGGGAGATTTGCGCGGGGCATACGGAGGTTCGGGCTTCTACTCCCGCAGAGATGCTTCTCCATTCGTAGCCCCAATGGATGATCGCGCATTCCTTGGTCACGGCATCAGACCCAGTCCTCACCCCCTTCCTGGCTCAAGCCGTCAACCTAGCATCGGTCTGGCTGATACTCAGCAATTGCATCCCCAACCGTATCGGCTCCCCTCCGTCGAGGCCAAAGAGCCATCCATCTGATAGGCTCACTCATCTTTTATCTTGGTCGTCATTTTTGCTCGTAATCTGTCATGTATCTAGAGCAGTTTTAAAAGTATTTGACTTATTTGATTTATGTGGTGATTCATTTCCTCGACAACGAGATGAAGTATGATTGCTGGACCGGACTACGACATCAACTAGACTACGACATAACTACAAACTCATTAACAACCTGCTATGTCGAATGTGGTGCAGACAGGTAGACGTGCATCTTGACGAGGCTAGGCGCGGAGCTACAGTTGGTTGTAAAGTGGCAGGCTTGAGAATGAGGAGAGGGCGGAGAGGTCGTGTAGTGTGGGTGGAAATGTGGAAGGCGAATACGAGCTGAATACCCTCGTCAGTCGGCACAAACCATTGTTTCGATAGGGCGTACCTGGTTTGTGAGAGTGACACGGCTGCTTGTGAGAACGCGCGTGCCTGCGAAGACCCAGGGACTCGGAAAAATGACATAGAACATGTTGACCTAAAAAGCGCGCATGGTGTGTGAGGGACACGTCGACTTGTGGGGACGCACGTGCGAAGACGAGCTGAATGCCCTCGTCAGTCGGCACAAACCATTGTTTCGATAGGGTGTACCTGGTTTGTGAGAGAGTGACACGGCTGCTTGTGAGAACGTGTGTGCCCGCGAAGACCCAGGGACTCGGAAAAATGACATAGAACATGTTGACCTAAAGAGCGCGCATGGTGTGTGAGGGACACGTCGATTTGTGGGGATGCGCGTGCTTGCGAAAACGCATGGGCTTGAGAAGAACGACATTACGTTGGCCTGAGAGCGCGCGTTGGTCTGTGAGGGACGAGTTCGTCTGTGATGACATATCACCTGGTTGTCGTGAAAAAAAGAGAAGAAAAAACAAACAATCGCATTCTTGAGCACGTGCCGGACGACAATGAATAAGCTACCGATGTTGCTGGTTGGGCTGACTGACTTGCTGTCAACACGAGGGCTCGACGAGGTGCGCAAGGAGTTGTTGGCATCGATGGATGCATTCCATATGGTGGTCAAAGTAGGTCGCTGACACTACGCGAGAGGTACCGGAGAGCGTCTTGAACAGGCTGGTCGACAGACGGAAACCACTAATGGAATAGAGGGAGCAGGCAGAAACGAGGTTTGGTCTCTGAGACCGATTGTTGTTGTGCAAGGAAACTAATCCGAATGACCGTGGGAACATCTAAAAAGTGGTGCCAAGGGTGACAACCTTGCTATCCGTCTATGGGACGGCAACATGCAGCAGTATGGTCTCTACTGCTTTGACCTTTACGATCTCTCCAAACGCACCACTGTCAATCTTCCCCACAACTACAAAATTTGCAACGCCTCTCCTGCTGGAACTTTCGTGGTCGGTGGCATGGGCTCGGAGGTAAAGAATTGGGAGATGGCCTGGGGCGTCAGCGCAGATAAGATACCCCCTGGGGAAGAGCGTTTCGCGGTCCCTGAGGGCTCGCATCTCGCGCTTGTTCGTCCTGGGAAGCCTCTGTTCTTTTTCGCGCTCCCAGTCCGTCCACGCACATTCGGTGGCCTTGCTGCCATGTATGCTCAACCAAGAAGCTGAGCGCTGAGGCAGCGTCAAGCCCGTTGTTCAAGTCGTGTCAGTTTTGTTTTATGATGCCGTACATGAATAATAATGCGTCAGGGGTTCTAACTAGATGTAGGGCCGAGCTTCGGCAGAGACCTTGTTTAGCAGGAGATTCCCACGGCGCGAAAAACGCGTCGTTTCAGCCACAATTCTCCCCCCCCCAGTGACCTTGTAAACAAGGTAATGAGAACCCTACACCACACTGCACAGAAATGTGCCCGAGGTCAATTCGATGTGGTACATCGAATTCGCGTGGTGGCTGGGTACTGCATCGTTGCAAGGTTGCTTGTGTTCTCGTCCACGGCTTCCTCGTACGCTTCAAGCAAAGGCAGAGATTTCAAAAACGGTAGTTGGTCTCAGAGCTGCTAGGCGAGCACCTCGTAGGTAACTGGTCGCTCGGCTCAGTTGCATGAAAAGTTAAATATACGATCCCCTTGAAAGTTGAAACCAACTATTGTGGTTCGTCGGCGATCGAGCGCTCGCTCAGCACGGCGCACTCCGGAAGCAGCGCGATTACAATTTTTTTTCAACACATCGGTCCTGATGTTCGAGCAAGAGCGCACTGAACGGCCGGCCCGGGCGGAGGTGAACCCGGGTCAAGTGCAATGCTCGAGAATCTGAGTTATACGGCACGGGGCGAAGAAGATGCCATGTGGTAATCGGACCCAGCGTCCGAATAATCCTCCCCGCTCTCGGCTAGTGCGTGCGAAGGTGTGCGAGCCAAGAGATCACGAATCCATGGATGTACGAGCAGCAGTTTGCGTCGGTCCGTGGTTTTGATTACCACGTCGCCTCAGACCATCGCCAATGTCGTCTTGGCTTGATAGATGTTCGTACGGAGACGGAGAGTGTTCTTACACGGAACGTGATGCATGGTGTCATTGGGAGACGCGGACGACAATTGGCGAAGTGGGCAGGCGGCACTGGATGCGCGCTGTCCATCCGATACTGTAACAAGTTACAACCATCTTCGAATCCGAGGAGACATCGACCGTTTTGCGGGTGCTTCAAGAGTCGGATGAAGACAGTCGTTATCCCAAACCGTTGGCATCCCGTTCTCCATTCTGCTCACGATCCAGTGGCTACGTTTAACACTGCCAGTGGGCGCGACTCCCGGACCTTATGGTTGTGCCTCGGTTTCGCATGTGCTCCACTTGTCGCAAAACCATACCATGACCATCCTTGCCTCCGCTCACGATGTGCTCTCCATCAGGTAAGAAGACTGCTATTCGTGGTTCGTTACCAGCCGCCATTTTCACCATCTCGACTTTATCTTCGTGGATTACCGCAGTACGCATTCGTGCTGGCACTCTCGCTTTCCTGGACCACGACCGGGGCACGTACCTTTCGCTGACCGCAGTCTATTTATCAACAGCATGTCGTTGGGGGTGCCAACAAGGCTCAACAATTAAGAAGGTGTTATTGGTTTGTCAGTTATCATGCCCAGGGCTCAGACTTCAATCACACGGCCGAGGAACTGTTATGGGAGAGCTGGCCCCCAGACCGTCTCAGCGGCTCCCACGACGTATCTTAGACGCTGAATGCATCTATCTTAGGGACCGTGTGGTTGCCTCGTGGTGACTTCCTGTGCTTGACCCGGCGACCACCTAATATTCACCTATCCTCGACGTTCAACCCCACAGACCTATATAGGCTCCATCCTGGGGATAACGTGTTGAAATCGATCATAGAAGCTACACGGTTCAAATGGACTATGCCCAGTATGTCGCTCGTTCCAAGAGTGCAACCAATCGTCTGTTGACTCACTTACAGCACTCCGCTGCACCCTCTGCATGATCTGACACGCGATCTCGTCAAACTCTCCGACCAGTACTTGGAGGGAGGAGCTTTCGGTGATGTTTACATGTGCGATTACAATAGCAGTTCAGGTGTCAAGAAGGTTTGCTCAGCTTTCACTCCCTTCGTTCATCGCGCCTACTTGCACTTTTTCCATAGGTCGCGGTCAAGGCTTTGCGTTTTACATTCGATGACGGGGATAAAATCGACAAACCCTCTCGAGTAATAGTTCATGCCTGTCTCGCTCACGATCGTTGTTCAATTAGGCTGTTTTTCAGATGCTCCATCGAGAGCTAGAGATATGGCGGCGACTAAACCACAAGAACATTCTTCCGTTCTTGGGCATTGCGTACGGGTATGGAATGCATGGTGCTATGTCGTTAGTATCTCTATGGATGCCGAACGGGACCTTGGGAAATCTTTTGAAGAAGCATGGTAATGATCTCAACATCGTACATCGGCTACGATTGGTGAGTTATCTTTGGTAGATTATGCCCTCAATGTGAAAAATCCCCCCCGCTGAACTGACCAATCTTGATAGTTACTGGACATTGCCCGCGGACTAGAACACTGTACGTGCTTCATCTTGGTCTTCTTTTTCACTCCATATTCAAAGATCTTGACTACAGTACATTCATTTACCATCTCGGGCACCCCCCACCCGATTACCCACGGTGACCTCAATCCCGTGCGTTCAATGTGCAGCATTTTTGTTTACCATGGACTCAATGTGATGCAGAATAACATTCTCATCGATGCAGATTACACCGCTCGCCTGGCTGATTTTGGTTTTGCGTCCGTCGTCGGGGAGATACCGGAAATGTTGGCTTGCCTGCAGCGGTCCACGACACGGCCAGGAGCTCTACGATGGATCGCTCCAGAGCAAATTAGTGGTGATTCAGACCACGAATTGACAATCAAGAGTGACATATACTCATTCGGTAACGTTGCTTTCCAGGCAAGTTCTTATGTCATACATACTTTGGTGTTCGGCTCGAATTTTGTCTTTTGTTTTTTTCAGGTGTTCTCTGGCAAGCATCCTTGGTCTGAAGTGCGTGAAGACAATGCAATTGTCATATTTTTGTACCAAGGTCTCAAGCCCACGCGACCGGGAGACGATCCTATTGAAGATTGCTTCTGGGATTTTATTAATATTTGTTGGGCACCAATTGACGGGCGCCCCGAGGCGGGGGGCCTAGTGTTCTCCATTCAACGATTCTTAAATGATCGTCCACACTCACAAACTCTTTCTGACATGTTCATGTCCGTGTCAGGACTATCTTCTTCGATTAGTGTTTCAGCAGCTGCCGTTTCCCCAGCTACGGATTCTGCTGACCCCAGTGGGCCAAACGTCAATCAGTCTATAGCGAAACAGGTCTCGCCGTATTGATTTTGCGAGGCACGCCAGCCATCACTGATTCTTATCCTCCACCAGGGTCGGACGGACGATGATACCACTCCCTCCATCGGCACTGAGGCTCACACTTCAGGAGATGTGCGAGGGGAAGAATATTCAATGATTTATCCCTCTGGAAAGAATGAAGAGATCAGGTAAGCTTGGGCATAACACTGAATTGCTAGTTCAATCACTAATGCTCAGCCCGATCCATGCAGGTCCACCAAGCGAACGCCAACATCAGGCGGACGGAAGGCTCCTAATCAAATTCGGCTGGACAAGCAGCGGTTTGAATCGATCTATGCGCAGTTCTGTCGAAGCCAACAAAGCAACCCGGTCCTCCGTGTCTCGCTACCGGATAATCAGACGGTCGAATTATATCAGTTGCATGTTCATGTGATGCGTGAGGGCGGTGCCCAATCAGTGAGTCGCTTGGAAAGCAGAGTTGTAAGGAGGCTCGAGTCTAACTTATGCACTAGGTGTCGCGACGGAATATGTGGTCTATCATCGGAGGTCGATTGGGTTTCATACAGTTTCGCGTAACTGACACTAAGCCAGCCCGTTGCGGGCCAGGAATCGCCCAACACCTTCAGCGTGCTCACGAGGAGTATCTTCAGGAGTTCGAGCACGCCTACGTTCTAATCGTCGGAACTCGTACCAAAACGGCGTCACCCCACATGCAACCCATGAACCCTCTCACCCCTGGCAATGCCGTGACACCTGGCATGGCGGGAAATCCGTCAGAGGTTACCCCGAATTCCCCCCGCATGACCAGTGCACAACTTGTTGCCGCAACCGTGCGGTACGCACAAACAAGTGTCCCTGACATGCGTGCCCAACACGTTTCCGAACAACTCATCAACTTTGTGGACCGTCACCGTGCTAAGCTCCTCAAACTTTACCAGCAACATCAAGCTCAGCTTTATGCGAAGCGGAACCAGGAGCAGGAACAGCAAAATGTTGCGAATGGTCAGGGTCAGACGCCCAATGTGCACGGGCAGGTGCCAATGGGAATGCAACCCGACATTCAGCGACCCTTCCGGCCTACGGGACCGAGCGCGGTGGGCATGATGCCCGCGGCTGGGCCAAAGCTACTGAGCGCTTCTTTGCCACTGGGCGGAGATGCCGGAGTCGCACTTCCTAAGCCACCAACGCATGATCAAATTCAGCACCCTGATATGACGATCCCCACTCTGAAACGTCATTTCCTGAAACGTAGTGAACCCGTTTGGCACTTTCATGGCCGCTATTCACTCTTTTGCAGGTCTCGATGGCATGCCCTCTCAACAAATCCCGGATGAACAACGACTGGAGTACAACCAACTTCTTGAACAAGTGTTCAAGATGTCGTCAGACCTCGACGACAAACTGCCCATGTATTTCGCAGTTTTCAAAAACGAAGAATTGATCCGGAAATACATCCCCATCGTAAATCTTTTTGTACCTTCGTGTTCCGTATACTCACTTTCTGGCTCTTTCTCTTAGGTCATGACAGTGGCGAGGCAACAGCAGCTTGTCTCAACTTCTTCACCACAGTACATCATCAAAATGATGACTTTACGGGACATGCAGATGCAAATTGTGAAGCTAAACGCAGCGATCAAGGCAGCCTCCCTCGCGTTCAGTACCCCGTCCAGGTATAGTATAATGGGGGAGCCCCTCTCTCGCGCAACCTACAGCCACAAACCTAGCCGCCCACCACAGCCCCATTCTCAACTCAACCAACCCAGCTGACTTCTTAGCCATGATCTGTATTGCAACCAATCAACATTCTCTCAGTGTCACCTCCCCGAATTGGATCTCTGCGAGACATAGATGAGGGCGAGTCAGCATATCATCAATGGGAGTAGGCAGTGTTCACTTCGTGATAGTTGGTTTGCGTGCTCTTAACTACTTCCATCCGAGTCTTCATGCCGGTATACTCATTTTTTTCTTCCACACTTGATCCAACTGGACATGGTTTCTGGCATAACATGCATTGTGGTTCGTCGAGCGCTCGCTGAGAATGACGCACTCCGAAAGCAGTGCGGTTATAATATCTCCAACACATTGGACCTGATGTCCTTTGACGAGGCAATGTTGCGTACTTGGGTCACGATGTCATGTTCAGCGGCAATTCTCCTGTACTCGTGATGAGACGTATGTTCGAGCAAGAGCGCACTGAACGGCCGGCGGAGGCGAACGATCAAGTGCAATGCTCGAGAGTAATTATCGTATGGCAGGAAAGGTTCAGCGCTCGAGGGCGAAGAAGGTGCCGTGTGGTAATCGGACCCAGCGTCCGAATAATCCTCCCAGCTATCGAGTGCGTGCGCGTGAGCCAAGAGATCACGAATCCATGGATGTACGAGCAGCAGTTTGCGTGGCTCTGCCAGCGGGAGCCGGTTCGTGGTTTTGATTTCCACATCGCCTAAGATCATCGTTTTGGCTTGATAGACGTACTCTCCGCCTGACTCTCGTACGGAGACGGAGAGGCTTCGTACACGGAACGTGATGCATGGGAGGTGCAGACGACGATTGGCGAAGCGGGCAGGTGGCAGATGCACGATGCGATCGTAGATGTTCTCGGCCTCTTGCTGCGGTAATGTGCTTCGTAGCTCTGCGACATACATTTCCATTTCGCTTTCTTCGATGGTCGGTGGAGGATAAGGGGATTGGTTATAGACCGCCATAGTGGCAGGTAGGCAGCTGTTGAAGGCCGATGACTTCCCAGTCCAAGCAAGCACAGTAACTTCCCCGGAACGAGCCACAATCTCTTCCAAAAGGTGGCCAGTGGCAGCCTCTCTTTCCCCGTAGTTTGGTTTGATGTCGCTTTCGAATATGCCGATCAAGGCATACGCGACATCTTCCTCCACCGTCGCATTGCGCGTCGATGCTAAACGGAGTTTCTCGCGGACCCCGAGATCACTCGGACGAAAGGCGATGATGGATTCGAGAGCGACGTGAATTGCATACGCAAGTTCCTGGATGATGATGGGGGATTCTTTGTGGTTGGTGCGGGGGTCGTTGAGATACGGTTTCCACGTCCGATCGTAAAAACGAATGACCCTTGGCGCGAGGAGTTCTTGAAGGGTCCAGGCTCGTGTCATCCACGAGCTATCAACGAGATCGCCGGGCTTCGACGGTGACGCTACGCTCGCAAGGAAAACGAGGGTGAGCACGGAATCTTCGTACCACTTGTACATGGAAGTGAGAGATTGGTTCAATATAGCGCTGGTGCCCTTGTCGATGCAGCATGTGTCGCTCCAAGCCCAGCGATAACCAGCCTCGCGAACAAGTTCGCAGAATTTGCGTAACTTGTCGTTAAGCGGGGTGGAGTCGAGGTCCCAGACTGATTTGTTCAAGAGGTCATGATACGATGGTTCCTCCCCCTCCCAGACGTGGGAGAACATGACATATTGGAAGTAAATCTGGACCAGCGGTGGGATACGCTCCGCACCCAGTGTCGTGGTAATGGATGAGAGTTGTTCTAGGACGATTGGTTCCGATAGAAAGATGCGAATTCGTTTTTGTCGGTCACAGAGGTACCCAGTTTTGATATCGATGGCTACGAGTGGGCATTTGTTGATGGTCTCGTGAATAGATTTGTTCAGGGCCTTTATCTTCTCAAACGGGCTCACGTAGTTCTTGCGCAGTTCTGGATGTCATCAATACCGCGTCGGGTGAAACGACGAAGAGACCTACTGCGTATGTCCGGATTAGGAGAGTTCTCCATCTGCAAGATCATAGCGCCGATCGCGCGAGATGCTTCGTCGTATCTCTGTAGACAATGCAATGCTTTGTATCTCCTTTCGTAGCCCCAGGGGCAGGAAGGGTCTAGGGTGATCGCCTGAGAATTCAATACTGACAGTGAGTGCAGGCGCGATGCAGGAGGAAGTAAGGTCATACATGATTTGCGTCATGCAAAGCAGCCTCCCATAGACCCTGTTCTGCTCGCTCCTTGCTTCGTTCGATGAGCTGAGGCAGTGTGGTCTGTTCATCTTGGAGCCCCGTGCTGTCCTCGACAACGCGCTTTTTCATAGTCGTCTTGGCAGGAGGTCCCTCCGATAGAGAAGGAGTGACATAGTAGGACCGGGGAAGGATATTTCGAAGACTGGAAACGATAATCTCCCCGTCATTTGAACCACTAGCAAGGTAGTCGGCATTTGGTGAGAGGGCGATCCCCGCTACGGGTGAGGCACTATGGTTGATGACAGGGCCCATCTGGATGTGCGTGTCGACGTCCCAGAATGTGACTGATCGAGCCGCACAGGCTACGATGAACTTCCCGGTACGTGCTAGAGCGATAGACGCAGGGATGCTGCTACTGTGAATCGGCCATTCATCTAGCAAAGATCCGGTGGACACCTCCATATTCCTGATTTTCCCGTCAGAAATAGCGAAGATTTGCTTGCCGTCGCTCGACCAGGCAAGGGGGTTGGTATTGAGATGGAAGTATGATCTGATCGTGACCGGGATGACGATGAACAGGTCCCCGTTGTTACTATTCCGTACGTGGATCGAATGGTCAAAGACGGTGATGGCGAGGTGAGCCCCATCTGGCGAGAAATTGACGCTTGCAATCGAATCAAGATGTTTCATTGGCCCGACGAGCCGCTGTCCGGTCGAGATGTGCCAGATGGTAACGGTCCCTTCACCACAGCCTGTGGCAAATCTTGTTGAGTCTGGGGAAATGTCCACCGTGCCAACACCTAGCGCGTGGCCCTTCACCTGCACTACCCTCTTGTGCGTGTTCACATCCCAGACGGTTGCTGCCCCGTCCCTTGTCCCACAAACGATCCAACGTCCGTTCTCTGATACCGCCACCCCATTTACCCAGTCGTCCATCTCCATTGCCTCCCCTACCTCGCGGCAGTCTTCGACTTGCCAGCGTTGAATTCTGTTATTGCTGCCACCGCCTACCATATGTCTCCCTTCCTCCAAGAATGCAAGCGACCATATTGCGCTACTACCACCTCTAATCGGTTTAGCTCCAGGATCTTGGTGAAGAACGGGTTAGTAGACTTGTTGAGTCGGCCTCATCTAGCTGGCTGGGTACGTACTAGTCATCGACCGAGGATCCCCACAGTCCAAACAGTCACAGAGCGATGTGATCGTCGCTGGCAGTGATTACCCTATGGTGCCACGGTCCCAGGGCGACTAAGGTGATGTTGCTGTATCAACTTTGTAGTTACGTTGCAGCCACGAGGGCCGAGGCAGTGAGGTCAGTGTGAGGTTCAGCCTGAGCTTCGATCAGAATAATGAGCACCGCAATCTCAACAGATACGGACCTTGCCAGTGCAAGCCCCACGCCGCCGGGTCTAGGCTATACCCAGTAGCAGCATGTATAGAACTTGTAGACATATTATGGGGTGGCAATCTTCAATAGAACACCTGGTAAAAACACGCGGAATACCGGCGTTGGAGGTGAGAACAAATGAAAAGATGAACCAGGCTTGTCCCAGTGCGGTATCTCACCATACCTGGATCATGATGCATGACGCATAATGTTGTAGCCTCGGTGCAGGCCTCACTAGCACTGGCACTAGCTAGTACCGGCAAAAATCTCGGATCAAGTGGATGAGACTGCTCTGAGCATGACACCAGATCATAGAAGATACATTTTTATTACGATCAAGGGAAACAAGAAAAACAAGCAACGACGAATTACTATCAAGGAACAGATTCATTGGTGGGGCCTTCGCCCTCTTCCTCATCACTGTCTTGGTCATCCCCTATATCGTCGTCGTCGTCATCATCATCATCTTCGCTCTCGTTAAACATGAGAGATATAAAGTCTTCTCCAAGCTGGCCTGAGGGATGATCAAACGAAGCAGACACGGACGTGGACGCAGCTGCATCACTAGCAGCAGCCACGGTCTCTGAAGCTGAAGGAGAACCAGTCTTTCCCGGAGCCGGAAGCTTGCGGTTACGATTTGCACGGATGACATGCGGAAGTTTGCACCCTTTTGTCGAACACGTGCCTTTCTCTGCAAAATCTGGACACTCCCGAACATGTTGCATCTGACAATCGAGACCTTTGGAACAATACCCGAGAACTGCAAAGTCGCGACAAACGCCATGTCGCTGACCCACACGAACGTGAGGGAACGGGCAATTCTCCCGAGTACACCGCCCGCCGTTCGCAAAGTGAACACAGAGGGGTGTACGTTCCGGGATAGGGTCGTGGGAAAGGTTGCAAGACTGGGCGGTGTTGGGACAGTTGCCGTGCAAGAAGTTCCAGCAGATCGCAATCTTGTTGGGGTCGTGTTGGTACATACAAGTAAGGCCACGGCTGCAAGCACCTAGACACCGGTGGAATGAAAGCGAGCCGACTGCGTTGACGAATGCTCATAGGTGGAATGCAATCGGGAACGCACCTGTTGTCGTGAAACGGGGGCATGGTTTGTTGAGATATTTCATACGTTTGCTAGCTCGGCGTCCCCTGAAACGGCCAATTAGAATCGAAACGTTGCACAAATTTGACGGGTGGACAGACTGTGCGGCTCCCCGAGTGTTGTCGAGGGTCATGTTGCGATTCCTTGGTCGGCGTGATTGTGTGTGGGAATATACCTTTGGTTTCGGCTTGAAGGGAACCTTGGCTGGTGGTTGAGGTGGCTTTGGTACTGGAAACGGAAACGGAAGTGAAAACCAAGGTCGTATTCCACCTTCATTGCTGAGATTTGATGATTGAGACTCACGACTCTTGCGAACGAGAGAGCGAGAAGAGGATTCGAAGGTGACTCCATCGATGACCACATCACGAGTCGAGGTGGATACTTGCGTTGATCTTTGGTATGGTCGATATCGTTGTTGGGCGTGAAAGGACTTGTGCTGGTTGATTGCACCTGAGACATCGTCAAACACTGTCCTGTACACAATGAGCACGTCACATATACCTGTAAGTCGGGCGATTTCCGCCTTGAGCGCTGCGTCGGACGTTGAGGCCATCGGGGAAGAGAACAAGGAGGAGGAGGAGGCGGACGAGTCTGATGATTAGTGGCGGACAAACAGACATCAACAATGACTAATTGATGGAACAATTACTACCTTCCGTTTTCGGTAAATCGACATTGACCATGATGAGGAGCAGGTCGAGATGTATACTGGTCCTGGTCCTCGTAGCGTACATCCTATGGCTCGCCAAAACAACGACCCGCCCAGGATCAGGACACGGACCCACCTACAACAGCCAGGATCTGACCCTCGCTATACGTGATGCACCGTTCATCGAGGAGTATTCGCTAACCGTCATATTGCCTGTCATTTCGAAAACCATTCCGAGACTGGACAAACTCTTGGCACCATTCCTTGTTCCGACGAAAACCGTGTACGAAGTCGCAATCGTTTGCCCCGACTTTCTAGCTTCAAAAACACGACGAGAACTTCGATCCATCCTTTCAAACGCTTCTCAGCACCATCCAAAACTGTCTCTATATCCATGGTCTGGCCTTATCCATCACAATCAAGCCGCCCTCGAGATTGCCTCTCGAATTAAGACCGACTGGGCGCTTCTTTTGGACGAAAACGCTTTCGAACAGATATCCGATTGTGACAGAGCATACCTGACGCATCCACGTGCATCCCACTTGCCTGCAGGTCCTCGCGGATATGCTTCTCACAACGTGTCGCTCTCGCCTTCCGACTACTCAAGACCAGCAGCTTACCTCATTCCACCCTTTGTCGTTCGGACCAATCTCTTGTTTGGAACACCCCTGACCACTGCTCCAGCCTCGTTCTGGCCCTCCCTAGGAAATCACATCGTTCAGTCAAATCATGGCATGATCGGTGGGGTCGTGATTGGTTCGGATGTTTACGACGCAAAATGGTGCCCCTTGCAGATGGAATCCGAAGGCAGACCCTCTGACGGCAATCCGGACTACAACGCCGAACTTAACTCAGTAGATCCTACCTCAGTGCCAACACCTGGTTTCTTTACCTTGGTTTTCCCTCGTAAAGACGATCTCGGCAACTTCCTCCCCGCCGCCTTCAAGCTCTGCCATCAGGGATATATCGTATCGGCCTATCTCTATGATCCCATGGGTGAAGACGAACTATCCGGTATCCTTGAAGAGAGAAACTGTACCATTACTTACTTTCATCGCTCCAAGGAAATCCCAAGTTTATCGGACTGGTTCGACTCCCTCGAACGGGTCCCAGACGTCATGGTCGGTTTGGATCACCAAGATTCAGCTTCGGCAACTTTCTCGTTGATCTTGGAGCGACTCCCCTTTCTCAATTCAACCCTAATACGACTTCCTCGCCAAGAATTACCTTATACCGAGTGGATTGGCACACTATGTCTCCAGGAGCTGCGCCGTTCGTTTTTCTCGAACCCATAAACTGACTAAGCATGCTAGTCTGCTGAGCCTACAGATTGGAATGTCCCCGAAATCACTCTCAGTGTTATCACGAATAAGCGACCACACTCGCTTCGACGCCTGCTTGAATCAATCCAACACACCATGTTCTATGGCGACAAGGTTACGTTACGCGTCAATATGGATCAAACATCTGACTCGGAAACACTTCGTCTCGTGCAAGACCTCGAATGGGACCATGGCGATGTTTTCCTCCACCATCGCGTCATCCATGGTGGTCTGCTCCCCGCTGTCGTCGAATCGTGGTACCCACACTCCAATGACTCGTATGCTTTGTTGCTCGAGGACGACATCGAATTATCGCCTCTCTCTTATGCATGGATCAAGATGACACTCCTGCGCTACAGGTTAATTCCCACCTACCATGTTATCGCGCATTCTCAACGGTGTTCAGATACGGAGATGAAAGCCCCTCTTCTTCCAAACTCTTCGGCATCAGCCTCTATCAACAGAAAATCATCGAACTCCGCCCAAAAGGCCGGCAACCCTTCAACGCCACCAAGATCTTCCAATCTTCTTCTCTCCCCTCACCATCCACGCCGTATCTGTCCCAAATCCCCTGCAGCTGGGGCGCACTCTACTTTCCCTCCCAATGGCGCGAATTCCACGACTACCTCTCCCTCCGTCTCTCCCAATACGTCCTCCCGATGAGCAGCACGGTCGTCCCGGGAGTGCGTTCCAACAAATGGACCAAGTCGTGGAAGAAGTATTTCATCGAGCTGGTGTACCTTCGAGGATACGTCATGCTGTACCCCAACTATGAAGACTTTGTGTCGTTCTCGACGAACCATCTCGAGGTGGGGTCGCATGTCAAGGACGATCCGGTAGAGGTGTATGAGAAGAAGAAACGGATGTTTTCGCTTCCGTTGATGCGTCTCGAGGGAGCTGAGGTGGGCGAGGGCGAGGGTAATAGGGGTGGACCTCGGTTGTTGGATTTGCCTGGTGGGACGTTACCTGACTGGCAGAGTCTTCCGGTGTTGGACCTCTGGGGAGAACTGACTTTGATGGAGGATATTCAGACAAGGGGTGAGGAACGGAGGGCGGAGTTTGGCGAGTGTTCTGGGGATGTGTTGCTTCCCTCGAGTGTACGAGACCTTTTGTGCAATACCCCACTGTAAAGGGCGATGTGCCAGAGATTGTATCATTCTTTCGCCTCCCAGAATCGATTCAAAGTACCACTGACCACTCTAAGAGCACTTCGAGACGACGAAACCAAATTTAAAGCCATTCAAATTGGTACAATGCATAAAACACACAAGATACTTTTGTCCTTCTACCGACAACGAAAACCGATACGGAAAAAACGGACACGAAGAAGGCCCGTACGAGAAGGGAGACGTAATGACATACGAGACCAGCCAGCCAGCCCGTCTCAAGTCTAGATCGCAATCTGCGAGCTATCCAAGCCCAACGCGTGTAAAAACAAGTCCACATTCGCCAGCTTGGCCGCACGCTCTTCATCGTCCGTCAAGCCCCACCCTTTCTGTGCGCTCGCGACGTTTTCGAGGACTTTTTCGCGGAGACCGGATACGAGGGTTGATTGTTGGTCAGGCGAAGCGTGCAGGGCCAACGCAGCGAGGAACTGCCAGACGGGTTGGTCGAGCATCTCAGCGTTGGAAGGTTGTTGGGACGGTTGGCCGTGGATGTTGTGTTGAGTGGGCGTGGCGGCGAGTTGGAGAGCGCGGCGCGTGGAGGGGAAGAGAAGCAGGAAGTGAGGATCGAGGAGCTGGAAAAGGTGGTCGAACATCAGTTGCCTGGCGGATAGATTTAGTTTAGGTCCTTTCAGTATGGGATATCTCAATGCTCATACCATTGCTCAGCATCCTCGGGCGTAGGCACATCCGTCGGCTCGGGAACACCGCCCATGTCCTGCTTGATGATCTCCACTCGACTCAAGAAGAGGGTGAGGATAGCGATACCAGGCTGCGATCGGTCAGTCGTCGTGGCTGGGTATGGGGAACAAAGAACACGACTCACTCTAGTCTGTGCAACCATCACGACGTCGCACCTGTCCAAGAGCAAGCCCAAGAGCCCAGCGATCAACCTCAACTCGGCCTTTGCTACGACCGGTAAGATGCTCTGCAGCACGCTTCCAAGGAAGGCCTGTGTCTGTCTCTCGACCTCATCCCGGTCAGGGATCGCTTGTCCGTTCCCAGAATTATTTGCGGAGGGAGACCTGTTTTGTGCGTGGATATGAGAATCCTCGGGTAGATCGAGTAGTTGGGCATATTTGACAACATCGAGTTGAGAGAAACACGCGACGAGGAGGGTGAGAAGGGTGAGCATGCGGGCAGGCGAGATGTGGCGACTGAGCCTCGGGAGAATCCTCTTGCCCTTCGCTGGGGTGAGCAGGGAGATGAACGGATGAGGATCGCTAAACAAGCACACTCATTATAGCTATCCAAACTATGATAAGAGTAATTGCTTACCTTGTCTCGAGGGGAATCAAGACCTTCAACCCAACCCATATTTCCTCTACAAGACCTTCATAATGCACTTGCCTAACCATCCGTTGAGCATCATACAGACACTGAGCATACATCAAGCGAATGAAACATACCATGCAGCCACAGCCTCTTCGTCCTCTTCAGGTGGTTGGTCTCGCCGCAGTTGCTCGATGTTGAGCACGAGATCGTACAGTGACTCCAGGGCAACGGAAACCTCCCGTTGGGTGAGGGGATCTTTCTGGACCACACCATCCTTCTGTATGCACGTAAGCTGTGAAGCACCTGGCGTAAAACGAAGTGACTCACCCCAGCAACGTCGCCCAACGCCTCACGTCCCAACTTCGCAGCTTCTCGGATAGCACCATTGTCATCTCTGCTAAGTATATGCGACTGTCCATCCTCTTTCGAGATGTGAGGAGGATGTGTCCCTGGCGGGGCGTTGGAATCCACCTGCAGGAGTTGACGGGGTGCAGCTTTATAACTCCTTCCGGATGTCTTGCCAAGTGCACCTTGAAGACTGTGCAGTGCTGGCGATCAAGGCGACTCAACATCTCCCAATAGCGCTATTTAGGGGGATGGACTTACAATGCAATCCCTTTTCCTTCTCCCTCAGTCTGGCGTTACTGACAATTCTTTCTACCTGCGCCTCCATCTTTTGCATCGCATTTGGTCTTCTACTTCCTGGCTTTTGACCTGGCATACCCAACCCCACCCCTCCTCCACTCCCAAACTTCAGGACGCGTTCCGGGTCCGCTTGGAGACCCATACGAGATCGGATGATTGCACCATAAACTTGAGCATAAAAGTCTTCTGCATAGGGATCCTGAGTGACGAGCTGGGATACTTGAATGCGGGTTATGAAGTCCTTGTCAGATTGTGTCATAAGGTCGTTATAACGTGACTGTCGTTGGGTTTTGTGGGTTAAAGCATTCCCGGGGGAAAGAGAACGAGATAGCGTACCATGTGAGCAATCTTGGCTGCTTTTCTCCGCCTTTTTTCTTCCATCCGCTCAGTCTCCATGATCTTACGCATCGCTTCCGCTCTCAGGGCCTCCTGCTCGGCCTGACTGATGCCTTGCATATCTCGCAAAAATTCTGCTTGTGCCATCTCCGACAACAACCTCTGTTGAAGCTGGATGCTCTGGGGCAAGAACTGCGCGTTATTCTGGTTGATCAGCGGTAGTTCGCCGTTTCCACCTAAACCTGCAGCATAGGCGGCAGCGGCCGGAGACTGCGTGCGACGTTGTTGCAATGCTTGGAGGTCGGCGTAGCTTGCCTGTCGGCGGGCCTGGAGCGATGGCGGCTGCTGAAGTTGTGACAGCTGCTGAGCACGAAGTTGTCGCTCAAGCTCCTCCATCCTCAATCGCTCCTGCAGCTCCTTCAGTCGCTCCTGCTGTTGCCTCTCTTGCTCCTGCTGCAACATCAAGATCTGTTGCTGGTGCTGATGTTGTTGGAATCTAGGCGACTGAGTCCTCGGCAGCTGAGCCTGCGCCTGCGTGTGATGAACCATACGAGGAGGCGGCGTTACCGCCTGATGATGAGCCTGATGGAGACGAAGCTGCTGCTCTTGCTGAAGCAGTTGTTGTTGCTGGAGTTGCAAGAGGCGAATGCGTTCTTGATCCCGGAGCTGCTGCTGTTGTTGTTGCTGTTGCTGCTGCTGCAAAAGTTGCTGTTCGTCCGCCAACCTCAGCTCTCGCTCCCGCTGCCTAAGTTCCAACTCCTGGCGCTGCCGAGCCTGCTGCGCTGCGAGTCTCATCTCAGCCTCGATCTCCTGTACAGTCCGAGGCGCCCCGAGGGCACTACCGCCATGCGAGATAGGCTGATGCAACGGCTGATCGAATGCGCGATGATGATCGGCGAGTGTCTGCTGGCCTTGGGAGAGAGATGGAGTGGTCGATGGGGCAAGGTGAGGCCTGGATGTCGCAGAGGGTGCCCGATAATGATCCGAAGCGCGCGATGCCCCATTAGAACGTGTAAGCAACGAAAAGAGAGACTTGTCGTCCCATATCGACTCAAGGGACTGTGCAGAGGATGCGGGCGCTGGTGATAAACCTGTGAGAGCGGGGTAAAGATCACGCGAGAGATGAGTAAATGAAGCCTTGGTGTTCCAAAGAGCAACGTCGCTCACCCCGCTCTGACTTCGGAGCAGCAAAGATGCGCTCTTGGGCAGGCGTGCGTTCCCTCTGAAGCTCTTGGGGAGTCGCACGGCGGTCGAGTCTGGCACCGATGGGATCTGTGGGAGGATGGCTCGAGAAATCGAAATCCTTGCCTGTAGACAAGAGGATTGCCAATGCGAGAGGATCCTCGTTAATGTCATCAGATCCCGAGACGAGGGCAAGTTAAGACTGACCAACAACGCCAGGCCCACCAAAGGTCTCGTCGTTCAGGTCATCGCCGCCCTCTTGGAGGGCATCGCCGAGGCCGTCGTAGCTCTCCTCTCCCCAAGTGTAGACCGCAAGGTCTTCTGATTCTTGTAGACCGCCTTCCAAGAACCTTTTCTTGTCCTGTTCTAGACTTGTCTCAAAACCAAAGAAAGACATAGAAGTCGATTTTCTTGTTTTTTTTCTTCCGCCTCCAGGGAGAGCGGAGGGGATCACTGAAAAGTCGGCGATCACGTACTGAGTCTACTCCTTGATCAATTCAGCGACACCACAAATAACGCCATACACGACTCGACGTAAAACCCTCACTCCCTCTTCATCTCCGTAGCTTTGAACAGTTCTTTGACAACACACGTTGTACAAACGTACAAAATCATCTATGAATACCTCCTCACGTCCTCCAGGAAATCCAACAACGTACTCGCGCTCCAAGCTTGCGTGTTGCACGAATCCCTACAATACGCCCCATCTTTGTTCGTCAGCTCAGGAAGACCTGCCCATGTATCGTGCTGAATGTGGTGCCGCGGTTGAAGCAGCGCTCGATGGAGGTAGTGCAGCGTTTGCACAGGGTCCTGAACAACCGCTATAGTCAGTCTGCCAGGAACTTATCAGCATGAAGGAACCCACGTCTTTACCCGACCCTACTCGTGTGTCAAAATGAAGATATGCCCTCAGGAAGTACCCAAGCGGCCATCCCCATTCAGGGCCCTACGTGGCTGATCAGTGTAATAGAGCACGCGATAACAGATGTACTCACATTGTGGTAATTCAGCCCCTTTGCTACGGCCCCGTCATCCGAATCATTCGAATTATCATACAATGGACGATACTGCTTGTCACTGGGATCCAGGGTTTTCATGCCCATCGGACCTCGTAGGATTTGGTCAGCAAGCTTGAGTGCTTGCAGCGCATGACTGTCGTCAAACAGCTCCGGAGCGACTGTCATCGCGATTGGGAAGTTGGGTCTCAGCTGATAATCGGACCACTCGCGTCCTCCTCCAGACCCATAGACATCCTTATAAATCCCTCGACGGTTGATGAGTTTTGTGTCGACAGCGTACTCGAAGTCGTCCGCAAGATCTGTGCAATCGATTAGAAAAAGCGACAACGGAAGACAACTGGACACTACCCAGCGGGACGTAGAAATGCTTCTCAAATGATTTCTGGATGAGGTCATTCCACTCCCCATACGTCACAAACCTATCCTGTCCACCGACTATGCCCCATGTCAGCAAGATCACGCTCGAAAGGGAGGCCACAACTCACTCGAAGCAACAACCCCTTCGAAAGGAAACTTCCCTTCCTGCACGAGCCCATCAAGCCACCTCAACGTACTCTTCACCAGCCCCACGATCTCAACCGGAGCACCATCCCTCGGAGTGCCAGGAACGCCTTTCGTCCCGGCCTTGACGCTCTCTCCCATCTTATCCATCCATGTTCCGCAGTTATACTGGCTTCCTCCGAGGATGAATCCTGTCTCCCAGTCCACGTGAATATCGATGTTGAATCCTTGGTCTTTCATTTGCATATCAAGGTTTGGACCGGCGTTGTGCTCGCGGAAGGAAATCCCCGATGCGTGCCGCTGAAGGATCTCATGGATAACATCAGCGAGCGTACTAGAGTATGAGTATGCGTGAGGGTCGTTCCATGCAACCCAACTGTCATCCGCAGGGAACCGGCGACGGACGGTTTCCGAGAGAATGGAAATCCCATTTGGAGCCATGTTGACGTAGTCCTGGATATTTTGCAACATCCACCAAGGCGAGTCCCGGGAGTTGTATCTAAACGAAGGTCAAAACCCTCTCGACGAGCTTTACAGCGAAAACGTGACGTACCTGGGGTTTCTCACCGAATCCAACAAATTCGGGATAAGTCCATGCTTCAACGTTGAAGCGAATGCCAAGATATGCTGTCTTGCCCCATCGTAGTTGCCCGTTGTCAAGAACAGCCCTCTCAATGAGATGAACACATCCCTTCCCCAGCACCTTGCCCATCCCGTACTAAAATGAGGCAACCCAGCAGCGAGTGAAGGTGTGGCTTCGCCCGGGTCCAGCGATGCCGACTGGACCGTCCCATACATCTGTACTGCGCATAGGGCGAGATTTTGTGTAAAGTCATGCCCAGAGGATACGAAATCCGAAAATTGCTCGATAGCGGCGCTACGAGCGGCCTTGTATGCCGTGGAGATAACGATGGCAAAAAACTTGGGACGCAAGTATGGAGGAACGTCTTTCTTGATCCTATCGAATCTTTCTTGCTGCCACTGGGCCGCGGTGACAAGGTTTGGGAATTTGGCAGTTTGTCTACGCGAACGGGTCAGTGCTTATCCATAGTCTGCGGTAAAACTTACTTGAAGAGCCTCTCGACCGTGTAATCCAGGGCCCAGGTGCCTTTCCTCAGGTTTTCGCACAGCGGGTGGCCAAGATCATTGGTGCTCATAATCCGTCTCAACGACCCCATCCACCCTTCTAGCCCACAATACGTCAATCCTCCCATATCGGGAACGTCATAAACACCAAACTCTCCGTCGGTCGCATCTCGTTCTTCCGCGTTTGAGCGGTAGAGTGCGACATTGAGATCGACTAGATCTAAATTTGAGAAAGCGGCTGCAGCAGTGTCGGAGTCCGCGCAAAAGGCATCGAGTGCAGGGTCGACTTCCTCAGCCTCGACTTCGAAAATCATGATGCTACCCGGGGGGAAGTAATCAGGAACTGTGATCGAGCAGGAAGGGACTTCGCGTTGCGACTCCTGGATCACGGGAACCTCTGGTAGATCGACAAGTATGCCGGGCAACCCCCGAATCGTCGCCTGGTCTGGAGGAGCCTGATATGATAAGAAATCGACAGCGAAGCCGCAGACAAACGTTGCCCGGGTTCTACTCAGTTCGATGGGTTTCACTGTCGTGCATCGACATAAGTTCTCCAAGAATGTCAGAGAAATCTGGTTGCTCACCCCACCCACGTTCCCTGGGCCGTTTGGCAAAGGCTGTATGGGCAACGAGTAAGTAGCCCTTTTGCGTCTTGGGGTGAACTCTCTGAATGATTATATACTACCCATGAAAGAGACTGTTAGCATTGCGGCGAGGAGCACAAATGACCCCCGAAAAAAAACTCAAACTTACATCTCCGTCCTGAAACACATGGCCTTCTTCGTACCCTCCAAGCACCATTTCCCGCCTCAGTCCATTTAGCACCCTCTTTGCCCTGCCAATTCCTGAAGACTCGCCGACACCCGTAATTTCGTACGACCTCTTCTCCTGTACCAAATTCAAGAGCTTGGGATATAGATCGTCGAATCCTTTGACGGAGGCCACGGCGCAGTACCCAAAGGTGACTATTCCCGCCACAGAAAGCGCATGTTCAGCCGTACGCTTGTCGAGGTAGGATTCGTTGTCGTGGGTGAGATCATACATCATCGCATGTGGAATGGAGCCGTTGAGAGGGCTGACGATACACGGGCGGGTGGGCCCTGTGCCGAACGGTGGCGCGAGCTCTTCGACGCTCGTCAAGCATGCACCGTCCATCGAACCTAGAAATAGATAACCAGATGAAGATGATTGACGATAAACTCGAGTTAGACATACCCATTGGCTTGCCTAGCCCGAATCGATACATGATCCTCGAAAACTCTTTCGCGTCCCATGCATTTCCAGCTTCTCTGACCAAACTATTCACCCCCAACTTCCTCACAAATAACAGATCCATCTCCTCGCTCCCCGTAAACAGCTCTGCACAGACATATAGGTTTGGATTCACTTTGCGTGCTGCGTCAAGCATTGCTGTGCCAACGTGTAGCGGGGTCGAATGACAGTTGTCGATTCGAAATCCGTCAAAAGCCTTCGCTAGAAAGGTGACATAAGAAGTCATGAAGGCCCAAAGCCAGGGGTTATCCGACGGGGAAGAACCATAGCGAAGCTTCACGCAGTCGCCCCAGACAATAACTTCACGACGCAAGTACGCTTTGGAAGGTGGAAGAGCAAAGTTCGCCAAGGGATCGGCGTTCCATATCCAACCGTTGTTCGCAACAGAATGCGTGGCAGGGTTTGACTCGAACCCGGGCAGACGCGTAAAGTAGGGTTCGACTAGAGGGGACCTACTCAGACTCATGTCAGTGTGACTGAAGGAGTGGGCTACGCATACATACCCTTTGGAGATTTCCCCGAGCTTGGGTCCATTCGCATCAAGTCGAATGTACTTCAACCTATTCTTGATAGCATCCAGCGCCATCTGCGTGTCTTCCTTCCACTCGGCGTAGAGAGGTACGTTTAACACGTCAACGACTTCCATCCAAGCCTGCGCCAGAGCTTCATCATCATTGGCTTTGTGGGAAAATGCAGCTTTAGCGATTCCAGCAGCTACATCCCCATCGACCCGCACGCAGAACCGCGAAGAGAGTGTGCCAAGGCCTTGCACCAAACCAGATGCCCGTACTATCTCGGCAATCGCAGAGGCAGACTTGGTGGTGATATCCTCGCCAGTCCATGGAACAATCGTATTGCAGGATAAGGCACTGAGAATGGCCGCTTTCTCTTCTTGCACGTCAAGGACATAAAATTCCCATAGATCTTTGGTTTTGAGATGTTCCTTCAAGGCATCTATGAGTGTGTCTATATCTTGTTGGCAAGTAACGTGGGTGGGAAGGCCACTGGCTTGAAGTGATGCCGAAAACTCGATGATCGCGTCGTCAATTTCTAACGCAGGGGTTAGATGTGGCGTATTCGCAGGGCTGTAACCTAATACTTGATAAGAAATCAATTCGGTATTCGACAGAAGTGCTGACCTGCTTCAGGATGATCGGTAAGCCACTCGCTGTCGCTGGCTGTGTGGTTGAGCACGACGTCTGTTAGACTCAAAAGTCCGTAGTCCTCCTTGGCTATTCGTAGCGTGTCTTCTATCACAGAAATGGCAGACTGTGGGTCTGTAGAAGTACCGAAAACGCGAAGGTCGTAGTTCATCTGATCCTTGATGGAGTATGGGCTATCGCTAGCACCGCGCACCTGGAGAGGCGTCCAATGCAACATGGTATAACCACGGTCGCTAGCTTCCTGGAAATGCTCCCTCCACTTGGTAATGGGAGCCATCCATTTGGAGACAACCGTAAGCATAGCGATTCCATCGAGAGGTAAGTCGATGTATTGTGGTAAGAGCTGGAGGCCTTTATCAGAAGGCTGAAGTGGTCTGAGGCTAGGGGAGAGGATGGGTGATCGCGCATGAACGCGGAGTATCGGGTCGATATTGAAGTAACCCTCCCTGCCCTTGATACGTTGACCCAGCAGGTCGCCGTCGTATTCGACCCAGTAGACGAATGCGCCGGCATGAGATATGGGAAGATCGACTTTGATGGGTTTGGAGAAGTCAGTAGGCAGCCTGAGTAAAAATCAGCGACGCTAATTAATCAAAGGCGTACGTCTCACTTTCGTTCTGCGAATCTGTCCCGTTCGAAAGAACCACCATCGAGAGGGAAGTTGGTTTTAAATACACCATTCTTCGAGGCTGGAGTTCCCGCGTCTAAGGAGACGCGTAGAATATAAGGATTATATGCAGGTGGAAGCCGGGTATACTTTGTGATTGCAAGTGAGTAGATTTCCACAAGATGAAAGACAGGTGCAGCTCACCGATCGCTGCGTGTTGGGACCGCCATCTGGATCGAGTCTAAGTTCGTAAACGCGGATAGGCTGTTCATCCTCGGATCGCTCGCTCAAGAAGAATTCCTTTCCCTCATCTGCGGGTGTCTTCGGGGTGGATGGCGGGATATCGATGACGTTGGCAGAGCGGTATTGCTCTTGGTTTGGGAGGTTGTGCAAGGTCAGACCTGGTCTCCGGGAGGATGCCACATCGTTTAAGTGAGTGCCCATTGTGGACAGTGGAGAAGGGATGGGAGGGAGGGAGGTCGAGATCGCGCGCTCTTTATATCAGACGAGGCTTCCATTCCATTTGCCAGTCTGAGTCGATCCTTTGAAAGGCCAGGCCATCGTGACGTCAGCCGAAAAGGGAATTGCCCCTGAGTGACCATTTATTATCTACGACCCTAGTCCGCTCAATATCAACCCAAATCCGAGCCATGTCGACGGGATATCCTCTCATATGCACGACAGAGAGACCCATGAGGGAAGAATGTTGCATCAAATTCGTTACTTTGCCATGTTGATTAAATAAAGTCCGCTGTAAAGAAAAAAAGTACAAGCGACGTGCAACACCGTCCATCCTCATCCAACATCCACTGCCACACCTAAGAGTGCCTGTCACTTGCTCCCATCGATCCATCTACACGGAAACAAACGAGATGTCTAGATCCTTCCAATCCTCACGATGAGCAAAGACAGTTCGGACAGCGACGGACGTGACACACTAGAAAAAAAATTACAAAATAGTGGAGAATGCTGAACGAGAGAAAATAAGCAATGAGAGTATGATATATGTGAGTCGGCAAGTCCAGAGTTTGAACGGGAGTAGGCTTCGGATAGGATGGGCAGGGCACGATAGTAAGTCCGATTGATTTGAATGATGGGATATGGATGCACAGTCAGTTCCTAGATCGGTTCGACAGTGGGTGCTGAAGTGATGGGTACTCGAAAGCAAAAGCGCAACAACCTGTGAGATCTGCATAAGCATGCCTGCGAAATACCGAACACAGCTGATGTCCGTACCTTAGAGATCTCACCGCCGTCTCTGTTGTTGCCAGACCGCCAGTGGAACATCCTCTTCTTCACCTCTCGAGGGAGCCACACTCCCACCGCTGGTTCTCGGTCTCCCGTTCGGCGACGGCGCAACCGCATGAACACTGTGCACTTTCCTCGCCTTCCCATCAGGGGATAGCGGTGTACCAGAAGCTGATGTAGTGGATAATGAACGCGTGGGAGCCCTCGCAGAGGGCACTGACGGAGAATATCTGTTTTGGTTTTGAGACGGCGGAGACCTGGAGCGTTGTGGTGGAGCAGGTTGGGAGGTTGCATCTGGCTGAGTGAGTGCGTTCGAAGGTGGGGGCGAGGGCGATGACCGAGAACGTGATGCTGGGGCAGGTGACGTGGGCAATGGGGTCATTACACCAGGGGGAGTATGAGGATCACTGCCTCCCTGATACGATCCAGTGTACATATAAGCAGTAGGTTGGGGCTCGACGATCGGTTGAGGCTGATTGACGAGAGGACTGGACTGCCGGTGCATCCGAGGAGCGGAATTGACACCAGATGAGCCGGAAGACGACCCATAACCATAACCAGGACCATTGTATTCCTGCTCCATCACCTGATGTTGCATCTCGTACTGAGGACCCTTGACAAGCATCTCTCCCGCTCGTCGACCACCCGCCTGTGCCGGATTGGGTTTCGTCAGGGTACCTCGTCGTGACTTTTCCTTCTGTTGTTGTAGCTCTCTTTCCTTCTCGCGCTCCCTTTCCTTCTGTTCCCGCTCTCGTTCTTGCCTCTCACGCTCCACGAGTTCGTTTTCCGCTCTCTGTCGCGCCTCTGCCTCTCGCCTCGCCATCTCCGATTCCTCTTGTTCTGTGACCTGTTGAACAGGAGCCCCAGCGACAGGCTGTTGTGTTTGAGCAGGAGGCGACCCAGGGCTCAAATTCTGTGACTTGTTGATGACACCCAGATACCAGAACATCAAATTACTGATCAACACCTGCTCGTAAAGTGGCCTTCTTGGATTCGCCAGCTTGATGTGGCTTAGTCGATAAATGGCACGTTCGACATGGATCGGGTATCTCGCATACGGTCCTTGCATGCCCAGTTGCGGAGACGGGGATGAGGGAAGCCCTTTCGATGATTTGGACGCTCCAAGGAGCGCAGCGGCCGTTTCGCGTCCTGATCCCGTAAAACTACCAGCCTGCGTGGACGAATCTTCCTGCTTCTTCCTGCTGCTGAACAAGGAACCGAAGAAACCGCTTTCCTTTTCTTTCTCCTTTTCTCTTTCCCTCTCTCTTTCCCTCTCTCTCTCTCTTTCTCGTTCTTTCTCTCGTTCTTTCTCCTTTTCGACTCTCTGAGTCTCCTTTTCCCGTTCCCGTTCCGCTTTCGCACTCTTCTTCGAACCTTTATCGCCGCTACCCCATTTGCTGAAGAGACCTCGCTTATCCTTTTCCTTTTCCTTCTTCGGGGCAGGACTTGTTGATTTGTCCGCAGGTATAGGCACGCTGCCTGAGGTAGGAGCCACTGCGGTTTCTTCTGTAGACGGAACAAGCGTGGTATCGGGTGAAGGAGTGCGCGGGGTCTCTTCTATAGGTGGAGAAACAAGATTGAGTCGTTGGGGCTTTGGATGTTTTAATTCCGGTTCTGGCGGAGGCTGCGACAGTGGTGGTTCCGATGCCACATCCGTCGATGACGCCTCAAGGTCCTCCTCTGGGAGCGTTAAAGATAAAATGGGAGTGTGAGGAGATATCAGGGCCTGTATAGAGCGCGTAAGCTCGGTCTCCGGGTCTTCTCTGGCGTACACATCGTATATCGATGTGTCTTCGCCGTAAGTCTCGGGTCGATGAGGTGCTTCATCACTGGTGACGCTCTCGGTCGAGAAAGTCCGAGGTCGCCCGATTTGCTTCGGGCTATCACCCAGCTCGCTTGCATGATCGTTGGAAGAAAGGTCGCTTGACGTCCGGGGTTCTGCAGCCTGATTTGCAGGTCTACGTCTGCGGGCCGAGAACCCGCGTCCATCGCTGTCACCGGCCCCAGATGATTTGCGTATCTTGGTTCGGGCAGCGCGACGAAGGATTAGACCAGGGGGAGGGATGATGATAGGTATATCGGCTTCATCCGAGATAGATGAGATATTGTCCATCTTGTCGATGGCTACGTGGGACGCGAAAACAACTTTGAGCCAACGACGGAATACCATGATTCCTCACTAACCTGAGGGTGAGACGTTGAGACTGAGGCTCCTCCTGAGAACTCTCGTGAATTTCGAAGGGTCGCCATCTCTGGTAGCCTCCTCGGCGAGTTCTTCGAGACGTTGTAGATCATTTATGGTTAGTTGTGGACCGGGATTGGAGAAGACGGAGCGATTGCGCCGTAGCGGAACGATGGTCTCTTCCTCGACGACGTCATCATTGTCGGGAGGTTTGTATTGCCTGCTTAGCATCGAGCGTCTACGCTCGAGGCTAGGCGACGAGGTGGAAAGCGTGGATGATCGGCCTAGGTTTGCGCCATCTGGTGGAGGTGTGCGAGCATGTTCCTTGAGGAAGTCGCGGAATTCTGCAGGAGCGATTTCAGGATGTAGACGGGCTGGGACCCAGAAGAGATGGAAGGGGTCATCGGCAGGGGTGGAACGCTCCTCTGAGCTGGAGCTATCCTCATGAGAACCACTGCTTGAGTCGCCATCGTTGAGTTGCTGTGTTGTTGCCACTGTGGACCAGTAGCTTGTCGTCGGTGAAGGTGGTGAGGATGAATTTGGGAGATCAGGATCGAGGATAAGAGCACCAGGACCACCCTGTGTTGTTGACCGTCGTCTAATATCGCGGAGGGCCTCTACTTCGCGTTGGATCTCTAACTGAGAAGGTTGCATGGAGTGGTTCCAGCGGAATGGGTGGAGAAAACGTGTGATGAGGACGCCGCCGTGGACGTGGTCGTCGCGGGGATGGTGGCGGTAGGGAAGGAAAGGGCGGGCGAGTGGAGAGAGCAAGTCGTGGTAGAACTGACTCTCTGTGTCGAGCTAGTGGATCGTTGGTGAGCGAGTTCAACGTTGAGGCCTAGTGAGGTACACATTAAATTTCACAAGACGGCTGCACATGGTACACCAGGTACAGGCTACAGCTACTAAAGCTAGCATACTACTAGGGACGTAGGGGGAACTTGGTACATTCGAGGTTCTGCTCTTTACAGAACAACATCTACATCAACTAAATCAGTCTCTCTACCTCGACCGGCCAAAGTAACCCAGCCCCAATCGCCAAAGGAGGCACATTATCCCAATGTTGAATGGCGGTCCCCCCCCTTTCTCATCTCGGCCTTTCCTCCTCTAAAGGAGAACTGCTCGCGTGCACACCGACTCAGCCCTACGGTGATTCAGAGCCGTTCGGGAACGAATCAATCCGGTCTCGTGTTCACCGACCATCAGTCGGAGAGGTAGTTTGGCCGTTCAAAACAGCTGCTTCCCGGCGAAGCTCCTGAATAACAGCCTACAAGACGGCCCGGGTAGTACTTGGTCAGATCGCAGAGCCGACAACGTCGCTAGTTAGCGTACCGCAAGGGCTTCGGGATTGACCCCACTTTCGATCATGCCTACACACGTCGCGAGCGTCTCTTTATCGAGCTGTGTGTTGAGCAACTGGGAGATGTCAAAGAGGGCTACAGTCATCTGAGTTGGTCACTCTCGTGGCACCAGATATGATTTGTGACGCACTGTCGAGAGTTTGTTGGGCCGCAGTTATACGATCAGAGTCCCTTGATGACATTCTCGTCGTCGAGCTGAACAGAGTCCCAACTGCTCAATTCAAACTTGTTGGCCCGCCACCGTGACTTCACGCGGAGTTATTACACGCATCTTCTTTCAACACACCCAGTCCTGAGCCTACTGATCCACTGAATTTGACCTTGCCTACAGCGATGAGGAAATGGTCGTACGCAAGCTACGCGCAGACAATGGATACATTCGGATGTGCCCAACAAACCCGGACACTACCTGAGGAGGACGAGAAATACAATGATGCTACACAAACGAAATACGAATTCAACCAACGAGACCGAAACCTGACAGAAAGAAGACATGCAGAGCGTGAATCGAGTTGTTGAGTCGAGGTCAAGCCGGGCTTCTCCGCGGACCGTCATGCCTTGCGGTTCAGAAATGCTCGGACAAAGGGTACGGATACGCGGAAAACGACGACGTGTCGGAGCAACCAGTTCGTGTTCCGTGGGCCTCGGCCTGCTTGGCTTCCGTGTTCCATTGACCGGATCTGAGGATCCACGACGCTTGACGGCGGCGTTTGATGGCAACACGACGCATGTAGTACCGAACCAAAAAGAAAACCATCTAGAATAGGCGCGTAAGCAAACGCATGTTGTATGATGGATAGCAAGGGAAGGTCAGACCACGGCAACAGCACACAGTCCCACAACGACGAGGGTGATGGTGATGGTCACCATCTTTTGGTGGTCGGAAGACGTCGGTACCTGACTCGGATGATAGGCTGGGGGCAATGAGTCGATGACGGGGGTACGGTTATATGACGAGATGGGACCCGCATCGGGCGCGCTTATAGTCATTTAAGATGACAGACCCTAGATCGATGGCGAGACATAAACTTACTTTGCATCACCCACATAGGGCACCACCGCATACCGTGTGATATGAGTGGCCAAGTTGCCCACGCGAGGTCCTATGGCTCGATCTTGGATGTCGTTCTCATGCATATCCTCCTTCACGTCGGAATCGCCAGACGAAGCCACCTGCACCGCGGCCCGAGCGAGGATAAAGAAGATTGCCAAAGTCGAGGACATCTTTGACGTTGCGGGTGCAGGTCTTGTTGTAAGAGCGAACGCGTCCAGGCGACCTAACTGAAAGGCTTGTTAACTTGATAGTTGGGGACAAGTTCAAGTTGAGTCGTGGGCCGACGGCAAGGGGTTGACTCCCCGTTCTGGAAATGAACCACCCAACTTAGTGCCGTCCTATACTCAGAAAGTCAGAGGCTCAATTGCACAGGACACTGTGTTCAGCAACTAAATGATTTCGATGAGATAGCCATATTACATTCGTTCGATCAGCTACTCGCCATGAAGGGAAAGGGGTTTACTGGGACTTTTTCCGTTCAACCACCACAGCGCCTGCCTTTACAAGCTTGACGATTCTCAACGCCATGTCCACAGTCATGAACAAGGGGAGTAAAAAGAATGGGACATAGCTCGAGAGCAACATGATTTGTTGAGACGCTGTGATGGATGGGATGCCTGCCGCAATGGTCTGCGCACTTGTGATGGGCGTAGACAGCAGAACGGTCAAGCAAGGTAATGTGGTCGTTGCCGTAGAGGCTCCGTAGATGAGCATCAAAACATAGATGGCGCGAGAGTCTGCAAGATGTGTCAGAATGCAGGTCGCGGATGACAGAATTAGAGACGCTCACCTTTCCAAAGACCTCGCATTCCAAGTAAAAATACAGGAACTTGGAAGAATCTGAGATATCGTCGGTGAAGTATTGAATAATTGATCAGTGTAGAAGACATTCCACGTTTGAACTTACGCTTCGACAAAGAGGAAGGTCTTGAACCATAAGAAGTTGTTGCTGTCCCCAGCAAAGCCCATGGCGCCGCTTATGAGGGGGTCAGCGGAGAACTGGGTATACATCCTTGGAAGCTGGCTGATAGAGCTAGGCAGAAGACCAGCAGGGTATAGTGATTGGCAGTCCAGCAAGAGTGATGCAGGAACATGGATCTAATACGGTTGAAACGTGTATAAGTAGCACTTTGGTTATAGGAAAAACCTACTAGAAAGAATACAAAGTAAACAAAGTCCAGTGGGCGCGAAGTCAAAGGCTTTCTTGCCATCGTCGTAGCCATGTTCGTGGTGATCGTCGGTGAATAGAGGATTCGAAGGAGGACTTGCAATTAAACGCGCCTGCAATTCAGGCACGTTATAGACCTCCGAATAAGGAACCGATTTCGGCAACAGCGACCATGTCTCGATATCCTCACACCAAACTGTTCAGTGATCCCCATCGCAGCGTAGTGCTGTCGGGGCCTCATATCCAGGTCCTAGACACACAGTAAGCATAAATCCAACCTCGACTTCGAGGGGTATAATCTGACGAAGCAGGAAGAACGGGGCAGATACTTCATTCCACCGCAAAATTTACTGCACAAGATCAAGATGCGGTTATCAAAGGTGGTCCTATCCGTTGCTCTGCATTGAGTAGCGAAGGAAGGTACCTTACTACGGCGGGTGAGGATAAACGACTCAAAATCTGGGACCTCGAGTCCCTTACGCTCGTAAACGTACGGTATGTGCTTTATGATCCAACGCGTCTAAGAGGTTCCTTGACCCAGAACACCTAGGGAGCTTCCCAAAAAGCCAACTTCTATCGCTTTTACCAAGAATACAGACATTGTTGTGTCCGATAAATTCGGTGACGTATTCAAGTAAGCCTTGTGGTTCGGTTCCGGGATCATGCAGCATGTTCTGATGTACTTGCAAGGTATGCGTTGCATCCGAGTGTCGAACGAGTCGAAGAAAAGAAGACCAGCGACGCTCTCGCATCTCACGAAAACCTCTCAGGCGGAGAGCTTGTTCTTGGGCACGCATCACTTTTGACGAGCTGTCTCCTTACACCAGACGAGCAATTCGTCATAACAGCCGATCGTGATGAACACATTCGGGTTAGCTGGTATCCTGAAGGGTACACGATCGAAAGCTATTGTTTGGGTCACAAGCAGTAAGAGCGCAATACACTTGTCTCCCGCAGAGTTTCGCTGACTGCTTAAAACAAGATATGTCTCCGCAATCCACATTCCGGCATTTTCTCCTGCAAGTTTGGTATCCGGAGGTGGTGATATCGAGTTGAAAGTATGGGACTGGATGACGGGTCGATTGCAACGGAATATCAACGTATTCACCGCCGTAGAACCTTTCATTCAGGTGAAAGGACGAAGAAGAAGACACGATCCAGAAGAAGACGAGAACGAGGGAGAAGCAACTGCTAAAGGGAAAGGAAGGAGAAAAAACAGAGGGAAAAAGAAGCAGCAAAACACTGATACCGTGGAACCGGAAGACCCGGAGACCCAGCAACCTGGTTGGACCCAAACCAATGCAGACCCCACCGTGTTCGTTGTGCATAGAATCAGCTCGTTTGTTTCTGGACGCGAAAATCATGTCATCTTTAGCGCAGTTGGGTGAGTAGCGGTTGGTTTAGGCTAAGGATATACTAACTGCCAATTTCAGAGCGTCGGCCATTTTCGATTTCATCTTTCCAGAACGTGACGATCAACCAGAGATTCGCCACTATGACTTTGGGAAACCTGTGATTGACTTCACTGTTCGGGCGGACGGTATCATAGCTGCCTTGCTTGATGCTGACTACCGTGGACCGGGAGAGTGCGATGCTACTGACGAAGCCGACCGCAACCGTAACCTCGTTCGAGCAATTCAGTGGTCAGCTGATAAGGTGTGTCGGACTGGGTGATAGTTCAAGCATCCACTGATGTCAATCTTTAGTTTGTCGAGGCTGAGAGCTCGGCCTTACTCGTCAGTCTAAACACTACGTGTTCGCTTCCTGGTTCGCATTTACATTTTTAGAACGATTGATGGGTACTGATCATGTTTTCAAGCAGCCGTAGCAGAAGATTTGACAGCATTGGAACTGTACTCTACCTTGTCGTCCCTGCCAAAAGTGGTCGATGTAGATGCAGAGAGTCTGGCGCCGGAACAAGCAGAATCACTACAAGATCCTGGAGATGAAGTTTCGACTCCTGCTGGCATGACCAAACGAACGCTCGGCCGCTTGAAGCACAAGCGCGCTTTGGAGCGGTTACAGCATGATCCACCAGATAGCCCTGATATGCCTGAACCCGACAATTGCAAGAGGGTGAAGTCAGAGACAAATACCGAAGACGAGGGTAACAACGATGAGATGGAGTTGACCTGAACGTAGCGTAGGTTAGAAAATGCAATCAAGTGGCTTTTCGTTTACTCGAGTTTTGGTCTACCTTGGGAAGGATGACAGTACAACTCGACTAGGTACATGTGCCTGTCAACTTCGATCGCAGTCCTCCCCCTAGATGGTCATTACGTTGTCAGACTTCGAACCTACGCAACTCTGGGCGGATAGTAGTAGGTTAGGGAGATTGTCCACACCCCAAGTAGAAGGAAAGTGGCGTCCAAAGGTTAGATATATATGCGTATCACTGACGTATCCGGTACTCGGTTTTCTCCCATTCATTCCATTCAAAGACGGGAAGCGGATGCGCTTCAGTATTGAACACCCAACGGTCCAGTGGTATCAGCTCTTCGTCGATGAAGAGCAGGTATAGGTATTTTAGCCTAGAAATGTACACAATCAGCCGAATATCGGAGAGCTCAAGATACTCACGTTTCAGCCAAGAAAAAGCTACGTTGCGTCGAATTCAGCACAAAGGCAGGCAATGAAGGAGCAGTAGCCTCACCTTGGCATCTCGTCCTTCTTTACTGTCGGTACTGTGTCAACATCCCTGATGCTCGCAAAACCATACTTGGTCCGAGTATGGTCATTGATCGCTTGAAAGACGTCCCATCCTCGGTCCCGCCATCGCTCGTCACCAGTGGTTCGCCAGAGCAAATAGAAACTCTCCACTGTCT